>PVKA01002474.1:0-89167 GCA_004027165.1 Ctenomys sociabilis | reverse complement strand
TATGTATTTGATCATATATAATACCTTATTATACTGATTATTTAGGTACATGAATTATCTATATAAAATTTAAACAGGTTAGTAAGAAAAGAAATTAGTTATACAAATATTTCAAACTATAGCGCTGTTCATATTTTTCTTAAGCATTTTTTGTAGAGTTGCATGTTCAAATAAAATCCTTTTTATTATTTTATTTTATTTATTTTATATATCTGGTACAGGGTCTCACTGTACAGCTCAGTCTCATAGGGATCCTCTTGTTTTCAGCCTCCACAGGTCTGTGATTACTGGTGTGAGTGCCACCACAGGCAGTCTCTGTGGCCCACTCAGCGCTCCTGAGGGTACAGCCTGTGCAGTATGTGGTGCTAGGGATCGAGGCCCATCCCTGTGCTTGCCTAAGCAAGCGGTCAGTCTGTTGAGCTACCTTGCCAGCTATTGAAACACTTTTTAGAATGCCTCAAAAGTAAACTAATTTTACCTCTTACTATACACAAGCTGGTTGTGCATCTAACTCATAACTTACATCTTACGGAAGTACCTAAACAAAAATTTAAACTAATGAAGTTCATTGAATAAATGAAAATTTGAAGTGTACTCCACAGATGAAGAAATTATTTATTGTACATCAAACTTAATTGTAAATGGGATCATATTTTTTGAGGAAAAATTGTTAATACCAATTAAGTGCTATTTTTGTTTTTATATAATTCTCAATTCTCTCTACAGACTTTAACCTTTTGGGATTTTGCATTGCATGAAATAAATATTCAAAACTGCATGAAGGAAGTATAATAATAATAAAATATATTATTATATATCACAGTCTTGATAGAGGTTCCAGGTAAACTTGGGGTAGACTCTTCATTAAGATCCACCTCTGTCATGTGTATATACATGAAACCTTATTAGCTAGAGTTTGGAGAATTCCATTGTGCATTGATTAGATAAAATCCATTATCTGCTGCACAATCTCAAGGAATTTTAAACTATGTACTTTTTTTTTTTTTGTGGAACCAGGGATTGAACTCAGGCCCTTGTGCTTGCCAGGGAAGCGCTTATTCCACTGAGCCATCTCCCCAGCCCTTGAGCCATATATGCTATAATTTTAAGTAGAAATTTATACTCACATTAATTGCATTTAAAACTATTTATTGAGGATGGGGAGACAGCTAAACAGCTTAGGGGCCTGCTTACAAAGCTTAAGAACTCGGGTTCGATTCCTTGTACCACATGCTGTACCTGCTCAGGAACCCTGGATGTGTGATGCTGGCTATAGAATCTTGTTGTGATGTCACACACCATAATCCCAGCTCTGGGGGATAATGAATCTAGGCTGCATAGCAAGACACTGTGTCAAATAAATAAATAAATAAATAAATAAATAAATAAATAAATAAAACTTTTTATAAAATTTATTGAAGTAAATCTTCATAGAAACTAAGTCTCCAGTTCAGCAACAACATAAGAAGTTCCAGTAAGGTTGTGAATTAGAACACTGACTAGTAGAATAACTGTGAAAAAGAGTTAGAAAAGCCTGTGTTTAAAATATCCATAAGAGGATTCTGAATCTAACATTATATGGCTAGTGACATGAAGCAGTAAAATAAAATAATATTCTTTCTTAAAAATCTGATTTGGGTATTAATTTTTTCAATTTTACTTTAGTAGTGGTTATTCATAGTACAAGCTGCAGACATGACATCCTGTTCAACCACTATCTTGTTTTGAGTTCTTGCACTAGGGAAACTATAAGATATTTACACATGTGGGTTTGCTGTATTTCACTTATGAGTATATCTTCAAGTGACATTGACATAAGTATGAAGACTTCGAGTCTATCATTGTTATAGTCTATCATTCTTATAGTGAGTATTACTCCACAAATATACCACATCTTTTTCATTCATTCCTCAGGTGATGGGCATCTTGGTTATTTCCAAGATTTGGCTATCACAAATTGTGCTGCTACATACATAGGTGCACATATTCCACTATGATATGATGAAATATTACTTATTGAACTGTCCTATTAAATGGTTTTCAAACTGTCTTATTGCTATTTGTTTCTCAATAAAATTAATAAAAATAAAGCATTGAAGATGAGCAATGGATTTTTTTCTTTAGAAATATATTCATGTTATAGTCATCTTGGAAAGTTGGTACACACACATAACAGCACTTGTTTGTTTTTCTAACATTCTACCTTCCCCCTCAGCTACTCGTCCTCTAGTTTTTCTTTTCCCCTTTTCATTTTTGTTCATACTGTGGACTTTAGCATGTTTATACCACACAATATTTATATTAATCGAGTTGGTTTGTTGGGACCTTGATTTGTCATCTCTTCACTTTGCCTATTTCTCCACACCCAAACTCTCAACCCCAGCACTTGGTTCTCTGAATTTTTTCCCATCTGCCTCCAATCATCTGTTTGACTTAATCATTAGTTTTCTTTTTGTTCCCACTTCGTTTTATTCAAATGCAAGATACCATACAGTATTTACATTTGTGCATCTGATCTATTTCACTTAACATTATATTTTCTAGGTGCATTCACTTTCCTGCAATTGTTTCAAATTTGTACTTCTAAAAAAAGTTTATTTGTCCAATTGCCTTTAGATGGGTATACAGGCTGCTTCTGTGATTTAGCTATTATCAATTGAATTACTTTACAGATGGGTATGCATGTACAACTGCAGTCTTAAATTCTTTGAGGAAATTTCATAGAAGGGGATAGAAGGGTAATATGGAATTCTTATTATATATTTTCCAAACTATCCACACTGATTTCAATAAAGGTTTGCTAGCTTACATTCCCACCAATAATTTAGAAGCATTCTATTTTCACCATAGTTGTGTCAGTGTTTGTTATATTTATTTCTTGATTTTTGTCACTCTTTCTGGAGTCAGCTGGAATCTTAAAATTGTTTCAATACATAGCATCTGTTTTATGGCCTGAAATGTTGGATTTTTGTATAATTTTTGACTCATTTGTACATCCTCTGTGAAATATTTGTTATCCGTTTCTTGCCTGGGTGATTGATTTTAGAAAGTGAATATTTTGATTTTTTACATATTCTAGATATTGGCCCTCTTCCAGAGGGGTGGATAGAAAAATTTTACCCCTTTACTGTACTGATTCTTTTGTTGTACAGAAGCTTTTCAGCCTGATATAAACATATTTCTTTATTTTTGGTGTGACTTCATGTGCAAGTCAGTTATACTTGGAAAATTCTTTCATAAACCCATCTTCAAAAGCATTTAATGTTTTCATATTAATGTTTATATGTTTACACCATTTTTATTTGAATTCATGATATGGGCCTCTTCAATTTTCTGCAGTGAGACAGCAACTTCCAAATCTCTACATGTCAAACATTATATCTTAAAACTCACAGTTAATGGGGTGATTTAGCTTAGGAGCACAGAACTTGCCAGAGAAGCACAAGGTCCTGAGTTCAATTCTTGGTACCAAAAAACCTGCAAACATTTTAATTATAAAATGTTTGCTGTTTTTTCTCCTCATCTTGTCTGGTTTGGGCTTGTATCAACCATTTTATGATAAATCTGCAGAAAAATCATACTTGGACTTGTATTTTGTTTTAGATGGTCATTGTCACATGTTGAGAATTAGCAATTTCCTGTCAAATGATAATGGTGGCTGGAGTATGCCATAGATGTAGACTCTTTGGGGATTATTTTTACCACATAGTTACAAAGCAAAAATCCAAATGGGTTAAAGCCTCTTTACACACTGCTTAGAATTGGCACAATGTGATTTATTTTGTATTCTGCACAAAAGCCAGTACTTCTACGAATGTTTGAGTGATAGATTCTAGTTGCAGGTAGGACAAATTCAGAAATGCCACAAATCCTGAAATGTATTCATTTTTATATTTTATAATTACTTTCTTCAATTTTTACAGTTGCTCTTGTCTTCTTCTTTGTTCCAAGTAATTCTGTATACTTCTAACCAATTTGATATTCAATCATCTCCCAGAATATTTCAATATCTTGTTACAGGTTTTCCTTCTGTTTCTACCTGTTTCTTCTTGTCATAAATGTTTTATGGCAGTCAATATAATACCAAAAATGCTTACTACATAAATTAAGCTGCATTTTTCTACTCAAATGAATATTTTATGTAAAGCATAATATTTTAAAGGGTCTTACTGGCAATACAAGGAAATATAAAGTTCAGATTTTAAAGGAATAAGAAGTAAACAAGTAGGTACAATGGATTTTTTTTACAGTTGAACTTTGAGTTGTACGAAGAAAAGGATATGGGGGCTAGGGAAATAGCGCAATAGAATAAGTGCTTACCTTGGAAGTTCAAGGGCCTGAGTTCAATCCCCAGTTCTGCCAAAACCAACCAAACAAACAACAAAAACAAACAAACAAAAAAGCATACACTGTACTGTTTCTAAGACAACCAAGTATATGATATTGAAATGGAAGACCATTTTCCCATTTAGCTGACTAGACAAACCACTTCCATACCAAAGCATTGCAAAGTTCTCTGAATGTACCAACTATCACATTGACAGCAATTTGCAGCATGTAAATTTCTTATCACTTTGTTTTTGTTCTAGTTTTTAATTATAATATTCCAGATACTCAGAAAGTAAGGTAACAATTTGTATCCATTAGCTCTTAGATCTTTTCCCAAAGAGCTATTTTCCAAGTTATTATTTTTCTTAATAAATGCAAATTAAGTAATTATTTGTTACAATTTTGAGAATACACTATTCATTTGAGATATTGTTACTGTATCATGCAAAGGAAGCAGATTTCCACCCTTGGCACTCTATAATAAACTAATTTTGATGTAAATTGATTGCTGTGGGATTATCTTGCAGTCATTAAAATATTGCTGTATTGACATTCACTAATGCCTTTAATTAGCAATTTCAAATTCCAGTGTTTGGCATTAAAAAGAACAGATATAATTTATGGCATCCTTAGAGCTGTTTTTCAGCTTTCTTTCTGTGCCTATTGAGTATATTAAACACATATTAGACATGTTTTGTTCTAAATTTAAGTCATCAATGTTTATAACAAACTCAGTTTAGCTAATTTGGTTTTTGATGAAGATATTATCGGAATTGTGAATATCTCCAAACCCAGGTTTCAATAAAGGATATATTTTGTTTTATCTTACAATGATTGAAATATTAAATTAGTCATATGTTTAAGAGATTTATACATACATAACCAAAGGATGACTCACATTTTAGTCATTATTATTTTAGGAAAACCAGATTATTTCCTTTTGGGAATTGAAAATTTTTCATTTTAAAATTCATGTACACATTGTAAGATTATTCTTGATGTGGGACTGACTCTTTCCTTGGTAAATGTCACATTATAGT
The DNA here is from genome assembly GCA_004027165.1 of Ctenomys sociabilis. Classification (NCBI taxonomy): domain Eukaryota; kingdom Metazoa; phylum Chordata; class Mammalia; order Rodentia; family Ctenomyidae; genus Ctenomys; species Ctenomys sociabilis. The sequence continues at coordinate 83,798 of PVKA01002474.1, read as the reverse complement.
GCTACACCTAAATCGAACAGAATAGGGATTTAGAAAATCTTAGAAGAAAATAACTGAAACAAGGGACAAATGCTTGAAAACAAGAAGTGATCACTTTCATTAGATCAGAGAATATTATTAGGCTAATGGAATGAAAGTAGCTTTCTTATATCCACTCTGTCTTATTTTGATTTAATGAATTAAAATTATAACTCATATTCTTTGCATTGGAATCAGGCTAAATGTATATTTATGTGACAACCTCTCTCACCTATTACCTTGACCACATTCCCTTTCTCATAAAGATTCCTTGCTATTGAATCAAACCAAGCAATTTCAAGCAACAGACAAAATAATGCCCAAGAATATAAATTTATTACACATCTTTTTTTACACAGATACAAATCATTACATTGTGTTCACAGGCTTGTATTTTAATGTATACTTCCTAATAAGGATTCTAGAAATTCTGAATCATCTTAAAATATCAGAATTCAGGATTAGAAACTTTTCTTGATCCTCTTACATATAGGTTTTTACACCAAGTTATTAGTATTTCCATTTACAGGGATTTTACTGTATTCCATTTTGTGTATTGCATGGTTTTAAGAAACTCTGAGATTTTATGGATGAATATAACCTGAAACTACTGCAACAATGAGATAAAATGAAGGTAAAACCCACTGTACTCATGCCATGGTCTTTAGAACTTTATAAGACATCAAGTTTCTTTCTAATCCAGACTTCCCTTAAACTACTTTGTTCCACTTGGACAATGTTCTAATATTTTTATGCCTATCTCCTTGCCGTGTTGTACAACCTTACTTCTCTGATAACTTTGGATAAGGGAAACTACTTCATCAACTTTGGTCATCATGGCATTTTACATTATTGTTCTTTGCTCTGAAGAAAAAGAGAATATATTAATTATGGTCCAGTAATTACTGTCTGTATTTTTTAAAACATATAAATTAATTTAGACTCAAAAGCTATGTTTTTATCACCTTTATATCGTCAGTGTGAAGAATAACATGACATACCTCATATTCATATAATATGTGTGAATATGCATTAACCAAAAGCCACTGAGAATACTCCAGTCTTCTACCTTCATTTTATATATCCTATCTGGTCACTTAATAACTTATCAAGTACTTATAAAGTATTGAAACAATTAGATATACCTGGGAACAACTGGATTTGAAACTTAACTAGCTGCCTGTGACTTACATCTAAAACGTTACCTTACCCTGTTGGATAATCTGAAGGTGTGTGAATCTAAAAGGGCAAATTATATGAAAAAGTATGAGGTTCTGCACACTGTATTTAAAAATAGTTTATTTATCTGGTACAGGATTGTGCTACTCAGATCAGATTTATAGCGATAATCCTGTCTAAGCCTACCAGTGCTGTGATTACAGGTGTGTCACCACACCCAGGATGGTGGCTGTCAAGCCATGTGGGGAATCAATCCCCTTGTGCTTGCCATACTGATGATTTAACCACCTATCTATCTCCAAAGCCTCCTGTACACTTTACATGCTAAGAAGAAAGTAGTGTAAGATATTTTAAAGTGATACTATAGTACATAAAAGAATTAACAGTTTGAAACTTTAATAAATGAATACTTCTTGGGTGATTATGTCAAACTTAATGTACATAGACAGATTCCTTGCTTGAAGAAAAGTTTATTCCCGTTCTTGACCCTGTCCCTGGGCCAACCTGTACCTTTGTTCCTAAAATTCAATTTAACAAAATCTTCTGCTGAATCAATTTGATCAGACAGTTAATATCCCATCACCCTTGAAATTCTATTGAGTTATTCAGTCTCCAAAATTTTCCCAGGAATAATGATGACCCTGCCTTCAATCATCTTCATTAGACTTAGACAAACTCTCTTACTCCTAATGATATCTCCTAGCAATTTTTAAAATCAGTGAGGCTCCACCATGTTCATTCCCTGCTGTGAATTTCCAACTACTCATGCTCTACTTGGAGTTGTGCCCAGCCTTCTCTAATGTAAAATCCTGGAGTTGGGGCTGGAGAGATAGCTCAGTAGAATAAACAGTTGCCTGGCAAGTGCAAGTGTCTGAGTTCAATCCCTGATTCCACCAAAAAAATATATATATATTGTGTCATGGTCTCTATACCTATAAAGATTATCTTAAAGTCTGCTTTTCTGTACTTTAACAACTAACATTGGATTTTTTTTCACACATAATAAAGCTTCCGTATTCAAATCTAAGTTTTATGCTGAAGTTTTGGATAGAGAGAGGATTGATAGTTTTGAAAAGGAATTAATCCTGCTATTTTTGTCTCTCTATCCCATCACACTTCATCTTCTTTCTGCTTAGTTTTGGGTTCAAAAAGTAATACAGCCTGTTCCTCTATGAATATAGAGAATCCGAATAATTACACTTTAATATAATGAAATTCAAGTGTGAAATTTATCAAGTAGTCCTTTCATGCAATTTAATAACACCAAATGGTTTCTATAATTATTTTCCATATAAGGATCAAAATGTTCGAACTGAGCTCATGTAAGTAGTTAAAATTATTCTCCATTAGATCATATGAAAGCATGGAAATAGTATTAAAGTTAAATTTCATTACTATTTTTGCATATAGTAGAAACTAGATTGGGAATTTGATGTGAAGTATTCAAATTTTCTAGGTCTGGACATAGAAATATGAAATAGAGTGCTAAAAGGGAGTCACTATAAGACTCAGTTTAGGAATGGTAACATCTAAACTGTAATAGTTAATACTAGAGTTAGATACTCTTGATAAAAAGGTTACTATACAATAAAATTTCATTAACATGACTTAGATACACACAAATATGAACTTTATTTAGGATAACAGTATTTTCAAAATTTGATAAGTAAAGACTAAAACGTCATCATTGTGTTTGTAGTTCTTAGGAGGAGAAGTTGATTTTCTATTAATTTTATTAGTACTAGAGATACAAAATCAAAATATTAATAGTAAACATTAGCTAACAAATTTAGAAGCAAAATGTGCATGATTGAAATTTAAGTTAGATGGTGTCATAAAAATAGATTAAAAGTAGGTATAGGTACAATGAATTAAATTACTCTCTAGTATTATTGTGCATTCATAAGACATACTTTTAGAGATAAAATGTAATTTTTGAATTTCTTTCATTACTGCTGAATTGGCAAGTGTACTATTTTCCTCAAAAACAGTATTAAAATAATTGTTATTTTTATAATACCAATTAGTGACTAAATGAATAATGTGAGGGATCTCCTTGGGAGTTTGCAAAGGACACTTATTTCCTAGTGAGAAACATTCTAGGAATCACTATTTGAAGTATTTGACCTTCTGAGACTACTGAATTGCTCACCTAAAAGAGATCTATTTTGACAAGATCAATATCCTTGCTAGAAAATGTGAAAATTTTGTTTATGGGTTGAGGATCCATGAGAGGACACTCCTGAAAACCATTGGTACCATAGTACACACGGGTTCTGTCTGAATTAAAATGGAACATCGATAGGTTATTTTTAAAGGACGTGTTCAAATGTTCTGATGTTTACTTGAGAAAATTTGGAAACTGAAAGTCTTTATGTATTTTTCCCTAAGAGAGTATGGTAAGAGTTATTACTGAAGGAAATTTAAAGGAGGAAGAATGTTCTGAAAATAACCTACCTAGTGCAATCAATAACCTGTAAGTCAATCATAAATAATACTGCAATGTAGACTGAGAGGTAACTAATATGCCATATGAGAGAGCTCATGGATTCAGGAGGGATCATAGCAATGATAATAAAGCCCATCACATATCCACTTTATTCATTATTCTAATCACTGCCAAAAATATGTTGTAAAACAGACAGATACCACCACAAGGTCAAATTATTAGGATTCTGGGTTTGCATCACTGCTGTCAAGAAGTGATGCATTTCCTACAGATAACAAATGTGGTTTTAATCTAAAGACATTCGCTAGAAAACTCTACCTTTTCAATATTGGCAGACTTTATTCTCTAAGATAATGTTGCCATCCTAACTTTATTTCAGTCTTCTTCTTGAAGGACAAAAACAGCAAAACTGCCTAACATTATGAGAGGCAAGAATTGCTAGCAACTGACAGGCTTTTCTTGAGCATTTCATCACCAAACAACTCAAGCTATTGAGTATAAGTCATGGTCAGCTTAAGTGTGAACTTACACAGAGAAATAGATGCTACTGACTATCTAAGGTGAGTTTTCTCGGGAAAATATGCACAATAATGTTGTTTCTCAGGTAAATGAGCACAATAACGAGGCCGATAAAGAGAACTGTTCTTCATTGTGACTAATAATTATGACTATTAGCCCTAAAAAGAATATGCAGCTCATAAGTAAAAATACTGTACATCTCTGTAAGTATATTGAGGATTTATATTTTATATCTGTACTAATTTGTGAGAAAAGAAATGAGATTAAAATATGTAAACAAGATCATGTACTTAATAATGTTTCATGATTTTTTTAATCTGATGGTCATTTTGCTACTTTTTGAATATATGAACTAAAGTGATTAAAAATTAATATTCTTGTTTACATAACTGAATGCAGACCATGCATAGTGAAAAATAATTTTGTGCATTGGTAAATATTTGATTTATTGTTTCTCTCATTCCCCTCACTAATGCAGCTCTTAGATATTAAAAAATTAATTATATGAACACAATTTTAATGTGGTTTTTGTTTACTTGTTTTACACCCATTGGCATCTTGAATTTAATATATCCACACAGAATTACTATGACTTTTTAAATGATCAATATTCAGAGTGATTTCATTATTTAGTATTCAATATTCTGGCAGAGGACCATTGGTGTCATTAACTCTGCTGCTGTTCATAAGCTCATTATTTCCTCAGGAATTTTCCAGGAGATGATATGAGCTGTAAACTTTTGGGGTGAAATTTATGAGCAAAGGTAGAAAATCTTCCTAAGATGTGAGGCTGTTATAATTCCTTCTAAAATTCAAGAATCTTTTATTTGCACAAGTGAATGAAGTATTTACTATCTACATATGACAATGAAAACAGATTTTTCAGAAGGAACCTGGGTGAATAAAAACAACAAAAACACCAACAGGTATGTCTGTGGATAGAACAATGCTCTTAACTTGTACATTAAGATTGTAAACTAGTCATACAAATATATGGTATGAGGATTCCTGAGCAGGGTAGAAAACAATCAGATCCTCAGAATTATGTTTCCTAACTTAAAGCATTATTTGAAGATAACTTATAGAAACACAAACAGAAAGAATGTTCCATGTACAAAGAAAAATATAGTCGACAATGTTCATAAAGAAACTTAGAGTATCAATCTGGAGTTATTTTAAAGGAACCAAATACAATTTACAGAGTTAAAAAAAAATAAAGGATAAAAGAAAACCTGGATCCCCAGTCCCACCCTATGGCCCAGACCCAAAACAAACAGAAATGTACAACAACAACTAAAAACAATTGAGACAGATAGTTAGGGCAAACTGAACAGCATATGCTGCCGGGTACTAATTAGCTTTTCTTCTGGATGATTAACAACCTAAGTTCACAGATCAAAATTGGAGAAATAGAAGAGCTTCAAGGCCAGCCAAATTTTGTCCCAAGCCTTTCAAGGTCAGCAAATACTCAGGGTATAGGTGAACCTGTACTGTAACATCATGAAAATCAGTTGTGCTCAAATTTTCTGATCAAGGAGATTATGGAGCCACAAAGGAAAGCGATTAATGATGTATAGTGTTCCTGCGGAGAGTCACATGGAGAGAAAACTTTCTCACAGGCTCTCATAGAGAGCAAACTGGTCAAGAATGGGCTGTGACTCATCCATATGGATGACAAAGACAAAGGATCTACAGAGTAAGGTACAGGATTACAAGATAAACCCTGAGGGAACTTCACTGACCTCATAAGAAACAAAAGCTACATCTTTTGGTATATAGGTCTTGATCTATCTCAGTCTTAACCCTCCAGCAGAAAAGTATAAAAATGAGGTATATAATGCGGGGCCATAATGATAAGTTGAGCTGTAAATGGCTATAGTCAACAGTTTCTTCAGATAACTCACTATTGTTGTGGAATGCTGGACTGTGTTGGATAGTGTCGCCGAGTTCATGCACATAAATTGGTTTAATGACAATGGAGTGCTCATCTTTGACAGCTCTAGAAAAAAAAAAAAGGAGGGTATACAAAGGAAGAATCATGATATGTGTGTGTGTGTGTAAACAGTACAGTTAGGACAAATAAGCCATGCTTCTGCATAATTCTATGAGAAGCAAGATTTGTACTAATAGTGGGTGGACAAGATATTATGTTAGCTTCTAGTACTATGGACAAACACTAGGAAGATATCAAGGTAGAAAGTATTAATTATTGTATCTGTGATATAATTCAGCTATAAAAAATAAGTTATATAGCTACACTCCCTTCACTGATTAAAGATATCTGCTATAATAATGTCTGTAAGTAGAATATCATTTATGCACCTTCTATGATACCAAAACATTACAAAAACATTTTGCAATTAATTTGTATTAATTTATTGAATCTGTCCTGTTAATTTGTCTTGAAACTGTCTCATTGCTATTTGTAGTTCAATAAAAAAATAATAATAAAAGAAAACCTTACTAGAGTGTCTCAATATTAGTTTAGAACACACAGACTAAATATTTGGGAAATGTACAACACACGATAATTGAGACTACTTGATCTGAAGAGGGGAAAATAATTAATCAGTGATTGTTATGTCATCAAAATTTGTAGCCCACCATCAAGTAGACCGAAGTATGTGCTATGGGCTTCCCAGAAAAAAAGGGAGATATATTAGTTAAAAGAATATTTAAATAAATGATGATCAGTTGCCCTTAATTTAAATCAAACCATTGATCCGTAGACCATGAAAGCAAATGAACTACTCATAAGTGAAGTTCAAGGATATTTACTGACTTCATTAAATGTTCAACAACAAAATACAGAGGGGAAAAACGTAAAGCAGCAAAACAAAACAAAAATTCTAGTAAGATATTCTTACAGTGTTGAATTTATTCTCATTAGGAAAAGAGAATACAGGGCATCTTTAAGGGTTAAAATAAGGAAAAGCTACTGAAAAAAAATTGTACATACAAGAAATTGCCCTTAAAATATTTTTATGCAGAACAAAATGGTGGTGGAACACAATCTTCTGGGATCACCTTCTCACTGACATATGAATTTAAATGATTACCTATACCACCAACCACCTTTACAATAGCTATGAAAGCCTGGTTAGACTCTGCAATTTATGAATTCAGTATAAAAAGACTTAGTGACAAATTTAGGAAAGAAAACATTTTCATGCCATTTCTCCCCAACAACAGGCAACCCAGTATTAGAGATGTTTTCTCTTGAATGAGCGAGAAGATATTGTGTTCAGGTCTTACAATTAAAGGCCATCACTGCTGAGGGGAAGCCCAATGTCAGACTGAGCCCCATTCACCCCCATTCCATGTACCGTACAAAACATGTAATCCTCTGTTTAGCCACGTAGCTTAGAGACTGTCCCTGCTGAACCTTCCTCCTTGTTGAACAATGGATGAAGAAGATAAAACCTCAACCTTTATGAGAGAGGAGAATCAAGGGAGAAAGGGATGTGCCTTGGAGTTTGGTACTTGACTTGCCACCGTGCCACACAAAGACCCAGATACCTAGGTCAGAATTCACACATGGGAACTCTAGACCTGTTGTTTCATCTCACAGACACCTACAGGTTAATGGGATGAACTAAACATTATCACTGTTAACCAAAGTATGGGCCTGGGACATACTCTGCCAACCCATAGGCTATGTGTTACCCAAAAGCTACTGAGACTTAGGTATAGTCCAGCATGGAAACCTTAGAAACCAAGGACCACCGACACCATGCAGTACCTAAACTTAAGTAACATAAGTTGTTTCCAGGCCCATGGCCACAGATGGAGCTGCTAGCTCCAGGGAGGGACTCATACTTCAATAAAACAAATTTCTCTTTCAGCTTTCATTATCACCACATGTGGCATCAAACTAGATTTGGAGCTGAAGTTAGCTGTGCTTTGAAACTTGAATATGTAGAAGTTTAATGTTAACCTTTGTATTCAAGGAATTTCCTTCAACTTTGCTATACTGTGTCAGCAAGAATGTGGTGGTACATGATTCCATTCACTGAAGCTTAGACAGATAACTAAGAAAAGGGCATTTCCTTGACTCAGTAAAAGTCTGGTGTAAACCAACACTGGGAAAACCCTAGATACCTAGGTCAGAACTCACACATGGAGACTCTCGAATGACTCTACAATTGATAAGTGCCTGTGGAAATTCTGTCAAGAACACTTAGTACTGGGCATTCTATGAGGAACTTTTATTATAAGTGCATTACTTGTGGCTCATTGCAGTAATATTGATCCATAAGAATACCTCAGAAGTAGGCAGAGCAGAATAGACCTTGTGATTACTCCAATGTTTGCTGGGATTGGTGTCTTGTGAACCGAAATTGTGATAAAGCACTGCCACATTGGTGGTAAAGGTGCTCAGTACATTCTGCCTCTAACCAAATACAGTGCAGTAAAAGGGACAGAAACTATATCTGAGGGAGAGCAGACAGCAGGTGGGCCTATTGTGGTTCAGGGTCCCGAGGCTATGGGCACAATTAAAAGGAAAGTGAGAACTTGAGAATTAGACATTGAGGAAAGGGTAAGGAGAAAAGCTAGGAAACTTGACAGGAACAAAGTCATACATCCACATGCACAAGATGGTTAAGGCAATGATGCTGAAAATCTTCAACAGGTTTGTGAAACTTGAAAATAATTGTTCAGATTCTTACCCTGAGTAACTATAGATGCTGATACCTGTGAACTAAGCAACTACGCTAAAGTTTGTGTTGTATAATTGTAGGGTCACGTTTAGAGTGCCTGTCATTCTGGTTTTCTAAATGCATACTGCTTATCATGTCATACTGATTACTTCCATACTGTCTCTCAAGTAAATGTTTTTTGTTAAAAAAGGATAATAAATGGAAACAAGAGTCAACAAAAAAGTCATAGTACTGTCCTGCTACAATGGTTAGATTTATAAATTTCTGTGTAAAAATACGTAATTGTTTATTCCCATTTTTTAAAGTTTTTTTCATATTTTGTAGAGACATAAAGTATAACATATCAATACTTGATTAAAAATGCCTGTTCCATATTATGTCTAAGATGTTAGATGTTTAGATAGTGAGGTTAAGCTCAACTGCCTATTTGGAGAGTTAACAACCTAAGTTTGGTTTTTTTTTGTTTATATTTTTTTAATTATGTTTTATTTATTTATTTTTTTATTTTATTGAAGTACAAATATCAATGAGACAGTTTTAAGACACCTTAACAGAACATATTTGATAAAGTAATACACTGCAAACTGTTTTCATAATGTTTTGGTATTGTACAAGGTACATACTTGATATTACACTTTCAGACATTATTATAGCAGATGTCTCTTATCAGTAAATTAAGAGAGTGTAGCTGTTTGCGTATCTAATTTTTTATACCTGAATTACATCGAAGATTCAATAATTAATACTTTCTACCTTGTTATTTTCCTAGTGGTTATCCATAGTACTAGAAGCCGATACAATATCCTGTCCACCCACCATTAGTGCAAATCTTGCCTCTCATAGAATTATGTAGAAGCACGGTGTATCTATCCCAACTGTACTGTCCATACACACACATCATGATTCTGCCTTTCTATACCCCTTCCTTTGTCTACAACTGTCAATGATGGTCACTCCATTGTCATTCAACCAATTTAGGTGCCTGAACTCGACGACACAATCCAACACAGTCCAGCACTCCACAACAATAGTGAGTTATCTGAAGAAGTTGTTGACTGTAGCCATTTACAGCTCAACTTATTATTATGGCCCCGCATTGTATACCTCAATTTTATAGTTTTCTGCTGGATGGTTAAGTTGGAAGACCAAAATTTGAGCAAAAGAAGGGCTACAAGGACAGCCAACATTTTGGACCTAACCTTTCAAAGTCAATGTGGACTCAGGACATAGGAGAACCTGTACTACAATATCCTATAACTCAGTTGTGTCCCAAGCTTTCTGATCAAGGAGATTATGGGGCCACAGAAGAAAGCGATTGATGATGTACAGTGTGCCTCAGGAGAGTCACATGGAGAGATATAATTCTCTCAGGCTTTCACAGATAGCAAATTGATCCAGCAATGGGTGTGACACCTACAAAGGATTACAAACTGGGATACAAGGTTTCGAGATAAATCCTGAGGCGATATGACTGACATTGTCAGTTTCAAAAGTTATATTTCTTGTTATACAGGTCTTGCTTTATCTTGGTCTTAACCATGCAATAGAAAAGTGTAAAAATGAGGTATAAAAAATAAAGCCATACTAATATGCCAAGGTATAGAATGCTCAAGTCATCAATTTATGACATTACCAATCATAAGGAAATCACACTACTATTATGGAATAGTGGACTATATTGTAATATGTTGCTGAATTCACACACCTACAGTATTTAAATGACAACAGAATACCCTTCTCTGACAAAACCAAACAAAAAAATGGGATAGAAATGAAGGATCATTTTGTATCTGTATATTCAAAATAGGATAGATATACAGCTACTTTCTGTTAATTCAGTGAATAGAAAAAGTTGTCATAATAGTGGATGTACTATGATTAACCACTAAGGAAAAAAATATGTGCAATGTACTAATTATTGAAACTGTCCTACTAATCAGTTTTGAAACTGTCTCATAACTTTTTGTTTCTCAATAAAATTGTTTTAAAAAATAACAGGGCAAATATCCAATAGGTTCATTACAAAATATTTAGGAGATTTCTTCACTGAAGAAATGCAGATAAGACAAAGATTGAGATTCCATTCTGCTGTTGAAAGAATGGCTTTCATTACAAGTACTAAGAAGCCACCAACAACACACTGTTAGCTGAAATGTACACTAATGTGAAAATCAGTGTTATCATTTAACTAAAAATTGAGATTACTTATTCCCCTTAGCTGAGATGTTAATAGTACTGATTTCCAGCAGTGTTTTAAAATTAGTAAAGTTTCCATCATTTAATGTTTAAAATTTTCATTTTGATTATATGTTCATATGTGCAATCTGAGCAACTACATGGAATTCAGCGAAGTGCAAAACAAAAATAATGTTTGAATTCCTCTCATCATGTTCCTCCAAATGTGTACTCTTATGTCTTATCAATTACTATTATACTCTCTTAAACAAATTTTAAAAATAAAAAAGTCAAGAAAAAGTTAAGATTTATTGAAACTAAGTATTAATGTACAATTATTTGGCCAATCCCATGTACTTATATCTGTTAATCTGAGCAACAGATTTGATGATAAAAATAAGTAAAATAACAATCATAGTTAATTTTCTATTCTTGTTTTGAAATTCTGTAATATATATATATATATATATATATATATATATATATATATATATATATAGTTGTATGTCACTCTATTTATATCTTTGCTTTTGCTATGCTTTTGTTTTTACCCTTTAAAATAAAACAAAATAAAATGTAAAAAATAAATTTAGCAGTTTCATTTGACCCAGCTTTACCCTAATGCTGTGCTTCCAAAACATCCCACACATCATATTGAAGTGACAGATGATGGTACTGCAAATTGTAAGAGCTGAATGTTGGAAGTGACCTATAATCCCATCGTCAGATAAATGGATAAAGAAAATATGATGTGTATACATAACAGAGTACTATTCAGCCATAAGATGGCTAAATCTAAGACATGTAGTTTAAGAAAATAAATGAATCTTGAAACCATGATTTTAAATGAAATAAATTAGACATACGGTAAGAGGTTAAATTTCATATAATATTTTCTTTCATGAGACAGCCAAAGTATAAGTAATTTAAGAAGCAGAATAAATAATGACTAATGATAATTCATTTCTTTATGAAGATGAGGAGAGGAAAGGGAACTGGAGACTGAGGGAAAAGAGGAGCAGGAGATTAAAGATCTAGATGGGATATGTGTATATCAATTTCCTGAAATGAGAAGATTTATTTTATATAAAAACATATAACAATCACAATTTTTGGGAGCTGCTGGTAGGATATTGAATAATTACAACACAAAGAAATGGAAAACAATTGAGGCAACGCACACACTAATTATATCTCCCTGTTAATTCAATATCAATACAGATACTTATGAACTACAATGTAATGCATAAAGAAAATATAATTTGATAATTAACATAAAATGTAGGTAAAACAACACCTTATATAATATTGTTGAGATAGATGAATAAAATTAAAATAATAATGAGAATTTATTATTTGTAAAGGAAGTTACAAAGTGTCAGCAAAACTGTCATATCAAGTAATAGAATATGCACACAATTTAATGATAAGGACACTATAAGCTACAAAATAAATTAACTAAAAAGTACACAAAAGAATAACCTAAATAATTAAGACACATTCTTAGCATTCATAAACTATTTACCAATATTAAGCTTTTCAACAAAATGTTTCAATAAATCTCAAGAAATTTAAATGGTAAGACAAATATACTGGTTGGACTGATTAGTGGAAAATGACAAAATAGTGTTACAACTTACATAGAAATGAAAAGACTCAAAAATAAAATTCTCAAATTTCTGAGGAAATTTGAGAATAATGGGAGAAATTAACACTTTTCAAATGTTATAAATCTTATAAAATATACATAAATAAATATGGTATTAGAAAAGAAAGATAGGGCCAGCCAGATAGCTCAGCATTTAAAGCATCTGCTTAGGCAGTCAGGGGGACTGAGGTTCCATCCCTGGCATGCTGGGTTGGCCCCAACACCAGGATGTGCTGAGAGGGCAATTGATACTGGGCATAGTGGCATGCGTCTATAATCCCAGAGCTTGAGAGGCTGAAAACAGGAGGATCACTATGAATCCAATCTGTGTAGTGAGAGCCTGTGGACCCTGGACCCTGTTTTCCTTTCCTTTTTTTTTTTTTTTGGCAGAACCAGGAATTGAACTCAGGCCCTTGTGCTTGCCAGGGATACACTTATTCCATGAGCCATCTCCTGGGACCCTTGACCCTGTATTAAATACATAAAAAAAATCTTCAAACAGACTCATCTAAGAATTCTATATAGAAACAATTCTACTTAGGAGAGCAATGATAAAAATGCTCTATTTCTATAAATTAAGTTCACTGATAAAAAATTAATTAATAATTTATTATTATACTAAATATGTATGTAATATATATATATATATATATATATATATATATATATATATACTCTAATAATAAAACCACTCTTAAATGTTATCCTTATGTACTATAAGCATGAGAATCAGGCCTAAGAAGGTTACATCAAAAGTATTTTAATATCAACATGATCCATTCTACCAACCTTACAGTTTAACATAATGTTTTTCTCATGTACATAGGCACAAGGTAGAGGGTATACCTGACAAAGCCTCTGCGCATGCAGAGGAGGCTGTTTCCTGATAAAATGCTACAGAATTTGGGTTAAATCACTCGAAGCTGCTGGTCCATGTTACTTTGTCAAGTTACTGTCAAGGGTTGGCTTCTCTCATCTGTAAAGTAAGGGTAGGAAGCAGAATTACTTCTGATATGTTCTAAGGATTAACTGACCTAATCCCTGTATTCTTAGACTAGTGCCCCCTACCCCCTTCTCTGCCACCCCTTCTCTTATGACAGCTGGATATCCAGCTCTTTTATGGACAGGCCCTTTCTAAAGGCTTTATCCATTTCACCTCACACAAACCCGTGCACGAGATAGGTACTACTGTCATTGGTGACATCAAACCTGAAACATAGAAAGGTTAAGAAATTTGTTTAAGGAAATGAAGCAGGGAAGTATCACAACTAGGATTTGAACCCAGGGAATCTGGCTTCAGAGCCTTTGTTCTTGACTGGTACTTTATGGCGAACACATGACCACGACCCTGACAGAGGGCACCAGACAAGGAGAGGAGATATCTATAGCACCCCTGTTTGCATATACTTTTCTTAAATACACAAATACACTTAGCATTGCATAAGGTACATTGCTCCAAAAGAAAATAATCTACTCTATTAAGAAATGAGTTACCATTAGGAACATTAGTAAGTAAATGTGTGAATATATGGGAAACATAAATCTAATATGTAAATTTTATCTATTTAAATTTGTTTTGGGGAAAAGGAAGATAGCTCAGCAGTCTAAGTGCCTGCATGGCAAACAGAAGGACCTGGGTTCGATCGCCAGTACCTTGTGTCCTGCCTGCCCCACGTCTCGCTGGCCACCAGAAGTGGACCCATTTGGGCACACATGCAATCCCAGTACTAGAGGCTGAGACAGGAGAAGCATTATAGTCTGGACTGGGTAGCAAGACCCTGGATCAAATAAATAAGTGAAAACTTTATAATTAATTTGTGTTTTCCTAAAAGATTCTAAAATATTTTATCTTTATGTGAGCTAATTTTTATGAGAAATGAATAAAAAAAATTCAAGATACAGATCTGGGGAGATAGTTCAGCAGTCTAGTCGCCTTCCTGGCTGTTAGGACCCCAGCTTGATCCCTGGTATCACATGCCTTGCTGACCCAGGAACCACAGGTGCTCCATGCAGCCCCAAAACTGGGGGCAGTGGTACATACCTGTAATTCCTGCACTGCAGAGGCTGAGAGAGAAGGATCACTCCAAGCAGTGAGACCCTATATCAAATAACTAAATGAATGAATGAAGAAATAAATAAAAATTTAAAAAATTGAAGATAGAAATTTCTTCTATGAGTCTTCATTAACTCTATTAGTATAATCAAAAATAAATTGCAAAAAATTTAAAATACAGGAAAATGATTTACATTTTATGAAGATAATAAGGCAATTATTTGGATTTAGAAAGAAACAATATGAAAATTATTTATAATAAGTGGGGGTTTGATCCCCAGCCTGCTGTACCAGCCCTGCCCTTGTTCTGAAAGAGGGCTTGAGACTGGGTGTGGTGGTGCATGCTTGTAATCCCAATACTTGGGAGGCTGAAAAACAGGAAGGATCACTACGAGTCCAATCTGTGTAGAGAGACACTGTAGACCCTGGGCTACATATACTTGCATATACATGAAAACAAGTGCAAGAAATTTTTCCAAATATGTTGCATAATTACAAGATAAGTTTAATTTGCCTGTGCTCTTTTCCATGTACATTTTAAGTATAGCACTTTAAGGGAAAATTATAGAGATTAATGATCTTTACTTAAAGTTATGAAGTAAAAGAATTCCTTTGACAATCTTACTTCTAAGCAGTTAAACCTGGTATGTTAAGGTAATGGAATTCAGAGTAATTCCCTTTACCTGTCAATCATAATTTGGAAACTCCAAATGTACTTGGTACTTTATGATCTTACAAGTGACAGTCCCGTAGGAATGTATTCTTCTAGCTCTAAAACCCTGTTAAGTGAAAAATCAAGAAAAGTAGGAGTTGATAAGGGCTGTGAGGGTAGTGAAGCTGCTATGTGACAGAACGAAACAATGTACAAATAGAGCAGAATGCTCATTACAAAAGACTGATGACCTCTTACAGGCATGCCATCTCTGGATACAGTGTTTCCTAACGTCCTCTGTCTGCCGTCAAAAGGAGGGAAACTCACAGGTCACACTCCTAGGAACAGCTAGAGGCCCTCATGCTCTGAGCTTCCTCATGTGCTTCCTTAACCTATTTCCAGGAGTCCTGCCACATTGAATATAACATAGTTTCTCTTTAATTTTCATCATTTTGCTATGTGTTTTAAATGTGAAATAAACACAATAATAAAATACAAAAATTCTCAAATCTTTTTCTATGCAAACTAAACATCTTCCATGTTTATTAATAGGTGAATTTGGACACATTTCCTCAAATCAAGTATCTTATTCTATTAATAAATAAGACATCTATGCTAAAGTACTTTCCTGTCAAATTTAAGGTATTTCCTTAATTATGCTCTTCCAGTTATTTTTCGAGGGAGCTTTAAATCAATATTACTTAAGATAAGCAAAATAACATTTGGCCTTTGAAAAATCTCTGGGCATGAAAAAGAAAACAGAACTAAACTTAGTTAAAAACAGAGGGAACTAATTCTAAGGAAAGAGTCATAAGGGGCTGGGCAGATGGCTCTGTGGAATAAGCACTTCCCTGGCAAGTGCAAGAGCCTGAGTTCAATTTCCAGTTCTGCAAAAACAAAAAAAAAAAAAAAGTTGTATTTCTGAAAGCTAAAGAATCAGCAACAGCAAAATCTCACACACATGAAAATATTATTTTTCTGATATATTTAGTGTAAGTAGCTTAACTAGTTTTAACTAAAAAATTGAGAGAAATATATAATAGCCAAATCAGAAATAAAACAAAATTTGATGAATAAATGACACATCAAAAGAGAGCAGGGATCAAAAAGTAAATTTAAAAACATCAGACTGGGGATACAGCTCAGTAGCACAATGATGTAAGTGAGAAGGACAAAGTCTTGAGTTTGATTCCTGGTACAAACAAAACAAAACAAAACAAAACGTTAAAATGTTAAAATATTTCTACACAAAGGACCATGTCACCTGAAAATAATGATACTTTAACTTATTCCATTCTTTCTTGTGTTATTTTTACTTTCTTTTGCCTAATTGTACTGGCTAATATGTTAAGTACCATATTGAACAGGAGTGACATTAGTAGTTACACAGCCACAGAAGATTGTACAGAGATCCATATAAATGACCATATACCAGTGTAAAATCAAAACTGATTACACAAACAGAAGCACTTATTCTGCAGAATGATAAAATAGCTAAAAGTCTTGAACACATTAAAAGGGTAAGAAAATTCTGAACATTAAAAAGTAAAATTAAAATTCAGCAGAGTTTAATCATATTAAATAGTTCATGCACAAAATTGGAAACAACAGAGTAAAGTGGCAGTCTATAGAACGGAGAAAAACATTTGTAAGTTAATCTTATGACAAAGAATTAAGAGTAAAAACAATCAAAGATCTCCAAAAAAAGACCTAATCTGTAGTGGGCAACAGAAATGAATAGTCACCTATTAGACAAAAAATATATGGCTTATAAATAGATCAATAGATGCCCAACATCAACAGCCACTACAGACCTGAAAATTAAAAGAACATAGACATATCATCTGAATCCAAAGTGATTGGCTACCCTCAAGAAATCAATCAATAACCAATGCAGCCACAAGTATAGTTTAAAAGATATCTTTTTCCATTGTAGGTGGAAATATAAACGGGTATGCCCATTTTGAAAATCAGTGGAGATGCTAGAAAAAAGTAAAACTAGAAATTCTCTTTGACTATACTATTGGCCCTGTAAGAACCTTTGCAAAGAATTTAAAGATATTATTCCACAGTGAAGCCTGCACAGCCATATTTACATTATTGCAGCCCATAGTAGTTAAATCTTGGAAGCTACCCTAGATCTATCAACATATAACTACAACAAGAAAATGTGGTCTGTGTACAGAATGCATGACTGCTCCATCATGAAGAAAGATCAGCTGTAGTCACTGAACAAAACTGTTGCACCGTGAGACCATAATGTTGAGTAAATAACTCATACATAGCTTAAATGTCACATTATTTCGCTTATAGGAGGAATCCAAATTATAAATATCTTTTAAAAAATTTAAGATAAGAAAGTACCAGGAAACATGAAGACAGAACTTTTTCAAATGGGAATGAGAGCTAGAGATTAATGAAAGGGCTGATAATATAAAAAGAATTAAAATATGTTTGTACATGTACCTGCAGGTAATCATTACATATCAGTGGCTTATGAATACTGCAAGCATGTACTAATAAAAATAAATAAGTTCCAAGGGCAAGGGTGAGGTCCTGGATTTCGTCCCCAATATTGGCAATAAATAAATAAACAAACAAACAAACAAACAAATAAATAAATTCATATTTTATGTTTCAAATTTCCTGTCTAATATCAAACATATCAGACTTTATTTATTTTAAATAGTTATATTATTAATGCAAAGTTATTCATGCATTCATCTCCTCATACATTTGTCATGTTTTTGTGACAAGAATATGTAAAATCTTCTCTCCAGAGATCAAAAATCACATTCATAAAAATAAGACGAGTGGTATTTATCAAGGCTGTTCTTTGACTATGAAAAGGACAATATTTCATTGGAAGGGCACAAGCTTTCATCTTGTCCAGAAGAATAAATTTTAGAGATATAATGCATACAAACCTATTATACATTTCAAAGTCTGTTTCACTTAGCATCTGCATTCTCAGTTCTTGAAAATTTGCCTACTGAGCAGATTGTTATAAAACGTTTATACTGAGTAAGTTGCAGAACTGAGGACTGAAGGCAGGACCTCATATGGCAGGGAGGCAGTCCACTGCTGAGCCACATCCCCAGCCCTGAGTAAATGCTTTACACCTTTTCTTGATCTACAGATCTTGAAAATACTTTTTAAATATGATGCATCAGATCTCTCTTACGTTTGAGAAATACTAACAACTAACAAAAGTGAGAAGCTGACATTCTGATTTTTGTCTTCAAGTGACATGTTTAATGTGAGTGAAGATTAGACTGTCTTGGTGATAAAATTACTTAATGATTTTCATGTGTTTTCTTTTGTGAAATACTGAACTTTTCAAAAATCACACTTTTTTGTGCAATTTTATTACTCTATAAAGCCTAGGTCTGGTTCTTACTTGCTTACTTCACATGGGACTAGTTCTGTTATGCATTTGGCCTCTGTCAATTTTCTTTTCCCAGGTAATAATTTATGCTGTTTCCCTCTTTGGAGCACTTAACTGTTTTCAATGTGAAACATTCCATTAAAATTAAGTGACATATTGCTTTCTGGAAAACAAATTTTCAATGTGTGTGTGTGTATGTGTGTGTGTGTGTGTGTGTGTGTGTTTCCTGATAGCATAATTCAGAGTATCTTTTTTCCCCCAAAGTTGTAAAACTATACAAAAGGCATTATTAATTTTGTTCATTTAGAATAGACATATAATTTAACAGTGTTGCCACTATTTTACAGATACACCTATGTTTCAGAGTGATTGATTCAACTCTCTTAAATTTTGCACAAAAGTACAGTATACAATCACATTCCATCTTCCTCTGTGCAGAATGTAGTTTTTAAAATCATACTCCACTGTCACGGGCATGCTCATTTTCCATCCACAGCTCTCTGACTGAAAATAAGGCCAACTCGACACATTTTGGAGCATAAATTTCTGACACTGCTGCAGTTGGCAGTGTATATCTCTTTCACAGCTGAACTTCTAAATCTTGTTGCTTTTAATCACGTTTGTGCTTGTAAGATTTATGGCCCTGTATATTTTGTTTATATTCAGTAGCTAAGTAATATTTGTCCTGTTAGCATGATGTATCTTGTTATGTATTTATAAAGCAAAAATGAAGTTTTAATCATAGGTACAGAATAAACACAAATTTTGCTGCATAGCCACCCATCATAAAATACTCAAACTTTAAAGTACACAAACATGTATATGCAATATACAAGCTCATTTTTTACTTTTATAAGTTAAGGCAACATACTATCTTAGATTCATCCATAAATTTAAATGAAATTAAAAAGAGGTTGAGTATTTTCTACTTAGAAACTGATTTACAAAATATTCTCATAGGTATACTTTGAAATCATATAATTTTTTCACAATCATGATCATAATATCATTGCCTAATTACCAGTCAGTTCTCCTATGAAAAGAGTCTATTATAATCATTTTAAATAATGTATATAAATAATGAGTTTAAGACACATTATCTATTGTCTGATTTTAGTAATTATTCAATATAATAACAGAAATGGTAGAGGCTTTAACTTATGTTGAGAAATAAATATAAAAATCATTTTGATTAGTGAAAATGTAAAATGAAATAAACTTATCAGGAAACCTTAATCATATCACTGACTCCTTACGAAACAGTTGCTATGACAATCACACTGCCCATGGGCCACGTCCACTTTGATATTTACTACCCTTCTATAGATTTGTTTTAGATAAGTAACCGAACAAATTCATTCATACTCTTATGTGTTCCTCTCATTTGATCCTTCATGCTCAGATTCTTCCCTTCATCTCACAGTTCCTATCCAATATTCTACCGTGTTTTCTAATTCAATTCTTTTTATTTTTTTGTGGAACCAGGGATTGAACTCAGGTGCTTGCCCTTGCCAGCTATTTCCCCAGCTCCTCTAATTCTATTCTTGATAGTTTTTCCAATTTTGTTTTCTTCACTTGAAAAATTATGCATAGATTTTAGGTGTGGGTGTAGGTAGTACTACATATTTATTATTAAACTAAAGCAATATAAAGATGAAAATTGAACGGAATTCTTGAACATCAAGCTAATGCTTTCAACAGTTAAAAAAGATCTTTTCATGCTTCAGTACATCTGAATTTCATTAAACATTATGATCCATTCAGTAAAAAAGCAAAAAATGAAAATAAATGAAAGAAAATATAGAGGTAGAAGTATGAAAAAGAATGAACAGAAAAGGAAGGCTCAGTTCCAGACCTCATATTTTATTTATGTGATAAAATATTCTAGAACCACTTGCTGAAGTGAAATAACAGCAGAAGTTGTGTGTCCATCATCTCTAGAAGTGCCAGTTTTAAAAGTTTACCTCATGCCTACTACAAAGAGTATATCTTAGTGGCACATTTGTGAATGCCAATCAAAATCCCTGTGGTAATACACAGGAGAAGTCCCAAGGCATAAAGCCAGTCTTGCAGGAATCTGAGGCTGCATGCTGTCAGTGACTTTTTTACAGAGCTGATGAAAGCCCATGGAAAACTAGAAGCCAAGGTTGTGTGTGGAACAAGAGGAGAGTAAATGTTTGCAGGGGGATAAGACGCATCCCGTCCACCTTATGGCGGTGAGATTGCATCCTTAGGCACACATCCCGGGGCGCTCTGAACCACAGCTCTGTTCCCCGCAGCTGTTATTTGGAATAGGAAAGACAAAAACTAACTTTAATAAATAAAAATATACCAAAGAACAGAATAATGCAACATGATATTTTATATAATAATAAATAGTGTGTGTATAATGGATAAGTGTAACATATATTAGTATGCATGGATATCACAAATATTTGAAACAAAATGAGATAGATTACGATATATGAGGTGTCAGTAATTACTGACCTGTTGTGCTTAATCCAAAGTGCTGAATTTATTGAAAAAATTTCACGGTCATTTTGACATTCAGGAACATTCAAAGGTCACATAGGACCGGACCAGGTGAAGAATGTGAAGCTGCATGTTATACATATATACCTGGCAAAGACGCTCATGAAAGAGAACTTTCAGAATCTCTTCACAGCGTGGCGAGAAAAATGGAATAAGTGAGCTTAAAGTCAGGAGTGAGGTGTGGAGATAATTTGGCAATCTAATCTCCTTCCTGGCAAGCACAAGGACCCGGGTTCGATCCCTGATACTTCATGCCATGCCGTCTCTGGAACCCTGGTGTGCTATGCAGGCCCATGGTGGTACATGCCTGTAATCCTAGTTCTGGGGAGGCTGACGAGATAATCACTATGAGTCTAAGCTGCATAGTAAGACCCTGCACCAAATAAATAAAATATTTAACTCATTATTAACTTTATTGAAAAACAATAATAATTATATAGCAAATTAAAAATCATAAACAAATATTGAACTATGAAAGATAAGATGTAGACAAAGTGAATTTTAGAAAAATATTTCTGAAATGAATACACAGCATAAGATTAATAATGGGTTGCATATTGTGAAAATTACTACAAACTTAAATGAACATAGCAATAAAAATTGTGTAAAATAAACATAAAGAGTTTATAGATCAGTCACATAATATTTCACTCTGTGCCAAAATCAAGAAACTTATATTCATATAATTACATTTCTCAAAGTAGAAGGGGATAGGTAATGCATTTTAAAGATTCTGAATTTAGTTAAAATTATAGCACCAAGGGGCCAGGAAGATGGCACTTCTCTGCCAAGTGCAAGGAACTAAGTTAAATCCCCAGTTCTGAAAAAAAAATTATAGCACTGCATTGCCAAGGAAAATAAACCTTTTACACAAGAAATATGAATAAAATGATACCAAGATACACAAAAATTCAACTGTCCAAAACTAATTATAAAGAAAAAAAAAACATTAAAGCATATGCATAGAATACAATATCAGCTATGGAAGAACAAAATTAAATAGCATCTTATTCCACATAGAAAAAATAATAAAGGCTGAAGGTTCTATTCTCCCAATTGAGACTAGGCATGGTGGCACGCACCTGTAATCCCAGCTCTTGGGAGGCTGTAAGCAGGCTGATCACTAAGAATCTTATATAGTAGTGAGACTCTGAACACCCTATAGAGCCTTCCCCAAAAAAGAGTACAAAAAAATAAATAAAAAAAGAGCAAGTGGGTAAGAAACTAGGCTTATTTATTCAAAGAACTGAAAGAAAAAAAGATCTGCCCTCACTAAATTTTATACTCTGAAAACATACCTTTGAAAACTAAAAAAAAAATATACCTTTCAAAATTAAAAGTAAAATATTTTCCAATACACAAACTTGAAATATTCTAATACCTCCAGATGTAGAATATAGAAAATATTTAAGATCATAATCTAGAAGGCAAGGGAAGATGCTTTGTGGTCCTGGATAAAGAATAAAGAGCTATCAAAATGGTATTCAAGACTATGTAAAATAGCATTACAATAGTCAAACCCATTTAAAAGGTCATCGAAGATTTCCACAAAACAGTATGAATTTTTTTTTTTTTTTGGAACCAAGAATTGCACTCAGGCCCTTGCACTTGCATTTGCCAGGGAAGTACTTATTCCACTGAACCATCTCCCCTGCCCAATAGTATCAATCTTATCACAGGTTATATATATATATAACCTGTGATATATATATATATATATCTTTTCATTTTATGTGTGTGTGTGTGTGTGTGTAAAAGACAAGGAAAACATAGTATGAAGTCAATGGAGAATGAAAATACACTGTTTGAAGTTTTTTTTCTCCTAATACTAGGAGAAAATATCATACCATGTCTTGTAAGTAAAAGAAACAGTATAAATCATAAAACATATCAAAAGTAAACAATTTCAGAAACTTAATTAAATATTAATTAATTCAAACTCAAGTTAAATAATTCAAAATAATATTCAAAATTAAAATTAAATTATGAGCCCAACTAAGAGGTCAGAATGTAGTATATCATATGTATGAATCTGTGGTCCATTCAGAGTACTCGCATAGTAATGGATTAGGATAATAAACAGAAGAACATCAACTAAGAAAAAGTTTTCATAATAGTAAAGAATTACTGAAAAGAAATCATAACATAAATACTGGAATGGCAAATATATGACCGCATTTCTATCAGTTTGGGGATAGGATATTACACAAAATACTAGTTCATCGTGAATGTGGACAGCGTCCATGACACTTACTGGTGGCCAGGTGTCATTTTGGGGAACTGAGCTTCTGCTATTTCCTGCATATCCACCTTGTAGACCCAGACAGAATCATGCCCAATAGGGTGCAGGAGAAGTCCATTTGTAGAGTGTGCTGATGGAAATATTTTGCTACTGTATACAAAATAATAATTGAAAGACTGCTATTGTATACCTCTTTTTCTCCTGTGCTTAACTTTTGCCCTATTTGGTGGGTTCTTTCTGTTCTCGTTCATGGAGGTGCGGTTATTTTGATCTCTCTCTAGAATATCATTTTTAGTATTCTGTATAGGACTGGCTTTATCGTCATGAAATTCTTTAGTTATTCTTTGTCATGAATGTATTTCTCCTTTCTATTAAACTTGAAAGAGAGCTTACCAGGGTATATCAGTGTGGGTTGGAATTTATTTTCTTATAAGACTTGAAGGTTTTTAGTATACTGTTCCTGTGCTGAACTTCTGGGACCTTGATTATCATATGTCTGGGTGTGTTTTTAATTGGATTGTAGTTATTTCGAGTTCTATGTGCCTTGGTTACCTGAGTATCAGATTGTTGCCCCATATTTGGAAAGTTTTATGCTATTAATTCTGCCCTTATTCATTTTGCATCATTTGTATTCACTTTTTATTTATTTTTTTTATTTTTTGCAGAACAGGGATTGAACTCCTGCCTTTGTGCTTGCCAGGGTAGCACATATGCCACTGACTCCTCACTCCTTATTTTTTTATTGATGCCTATTAGTCTTACATTGTTCATCTTTGAATCATCTTGCAGATGCTAAATTATTTTTCCTGCATCCTAGTTGTTTCTAAGCGATCTTTTCTTACCTTCTCAGTAGCTGCAATGGTATCTTCAAGGTATGAAAATCTATTTCCACTTTCACTCAGTTTTACCAACTTGTGATTGAGGTTTTAATTTCTTGTGTACTACTTTGTGTGAGTTTTTTTCAGAACTGGGGATTGAACTGAGACCCTTGTGTTTGCCAGGGAAGCGCTTATTCCACTGAGCCATCTCCTCGGCCCATTCTTGTATGCTGCTTTGAATCTGTTTCATGCATTCTATTTCTTTCCTATCTTGCTCATTCAAGAATTCCATCATTTTTATATTCCTCTCTATTTTTATCAGTGTTTTATTTAGAAGCACTTAGTAGTACTTTCATTATAGCTATTTCTTTTTTACTTCAGAAATTATTTCTGATCTGATATCCTCTATACATTTCTGTAGTTGTTTCTGTACTTCGGACACTATTGTTTCATGCGTGTGATTTCCAATTTCTTCTATGCTATTTCCTGCATTTGTTCTGAGTAGGCCTGGGGCCTGAGAACGCATTTTGCTCCCTCTCTTTGTTGTTTTGTGTGGCACTGTCTTCTGATCTTTGGTGGTTTGGTAGTTTTTTCCTTAGCATCGGGTCCAGATCTACAAGTTCAAACTCGTCCAGATTGGGTCTGGCTGTCCAGCTGCTGTCCTTGGACATGAATCCTCTGCGCACCTCTAGCAAGATTACTGCTCCTGGATAACTGAGTGCATCTTGACTCCAGTCTCTCTGCAGCGAGCTCTGCCACAGTTTTCTACCGGGCCTATCTGATGGAGGAAGTTCCCCAGACACACACGTGGCCTGGGTGCTGGCGGAATTAGGATCTGGTGGACCAGCATGGGGTCCTCTAATATATTTTAAACAATAAAAAATAAAGTGAATGGGAATATATTGAGGGAGACAAGTGACAAATATCTCTTACTATAGTGTATATGCCTCATTCAAATAGTCACTCTTATTTTGATCATATTTCACATCTACATATTTAAAATAAACAATCATTACATTTTGTCTAAGGATACTTGCACATTTGGCTAACCGATAACTTCAGGAGTATGTTCTTATCACGTGTTGAATCATTTTCCTCTATGAGTACACAAAATAATTTTATGAGCATCAACAGAAGGCTCCAATTGAATTGATTTTAATTTCTACATGCGTGCATTTGTGGCTGAAATTTTTATAACTTTTTGTGTATTGCAAAAAAGATACATCAAGAGTCTTGGATCTGGAACCATTAGTCTTTGGTATGCACAGTAACACAAGGATCACAGCTGTTTACATTAGGATTTCTCTCAGATGCTTGGGTCACATCTCTCATCTCTTTCATTCCTTCCTAGATTACTTTGTCCTTTTTGTGTTGTTGGAAAACTAAATAACTTCTTCAAATTGCTTCTTGTTTTTCACTGTACTCCTTATCTGTGGCAAAGGGAAGAACTTTAGAGAAAACAAATGATTATAAAAGTATAAATATGTAGAAGAAATAAATTCATTTTCTTAGCTAATGAATACCACATATTCTAAATCATCTTGTGGAAAAATATTTTAATTATGTATAGATCCTATGAATAAAATTACCCCTCAATGAAAAGCCCCATCTAGGTCACAGTACATTATGGTTTAGGCATTTAAATAGGTACTAACACAGTACATATGAGTAATTTATTCATTCCCATGTTTACTGACTATTGTTTTTCACCTCAGCATTAGATTATCAAAGGAAGACAGATGTCTATTCTGGAGGAAAAGAACTAAAAGTAACCTAAGAGAGAAAATAAATATTTAAAGTCCAATAAAGATTATAGGCAAATGAATAAGAAATTATAACAGGAAATAGTATGTTGAAGGCAAAAAGGACTTAATTTTATAATGTCTGTCTCAAAATTAATATTGATGCAGAGACTTACAAGTATGCAGCCATTTGAAAGGGGAAAATAAGCAATGTTATAGTGTAGAGGTAAAAATAAAAAGTCCCAAGACAACACCCAGCCCCACGCTAGACTAGCTCCATCTTAGCCCTTTGTTTCACCTGTTGCTAAATGTTCTGGGAAAGTTATGTGCAACTAGGCAACCACAAGGTTGCTCTAAAGCCACAGCAACCCCCAGGTGGCCCTCAATCAATCCTGACAAAGGAACAATTGTTATTGGCTTCTGTAACCTGCTTGCTCAAATTTCCCTCTTACCCCCTAACGGCCACCAGATGCTCCCCCAAGGTTACCCAAGCAATACAGAAATATGTTATTCTGTCAAAAAAATCCCCCCACGCCGAGCCAATCAATGTAAAGGTCAACCCCTATTAACCAATGCAAGTAGCTTCTGTAGTTCACTTGCCTCCCCCTAATTTTGTGGTTTTTGCCTTTATAAACCTGCCCATAACGACAGCTCTGCACTCCGCAACCGCCTTAGGTGCGGGGTCCCACGCATGGTTCAATAAACTTTTGAGCTCTCACCCTCGTCTCTTGGAATCTCCCTGCCCGCGGAGATCTGGGTCAGCGCAGACCCAACATAGGCAACAGAAAATCTGCAAAGAACTGGGTTAGTAAAGAAAAGTGGATCAGAAATGATAAGGCCTTGATGAGACAGATGAGCAGGTATCAACATTGTCTCAGTTTACAGTCAAAACTAAAATTATGTATTTAACTCCTATTGCATCTACAATTTAATAATTTTTGATTGGATGGAAAATTTTTCTGCATTTGTTTTGTTTCAAAACATTCTTCAGTCTCAGGTTTGTAAGTAGGAGAGGCAATGGTCTATGTCAAACACAGAGAAGAACATTGTAAATGCTTACACTTCAAAAACAATTTTGTGCCTCAGAGTATAGCAATAATTGATATGACATTAGAAGTAGTGTACATTTAGAAGATCAAAATGACAGCAGTAGTAAACCCACTACTGAAATGGACTATTGGACTATATTGGATTATTTTGCTGAATTCAAGTACCTACAAACTTTAGACTGGCTTCAAGTGTGAAAAGGTCCTTTAAACACTTGTCCAAATACAGCTTCACTAACTTCAATGCAACACCCATCTCTGACAAACCAAAACAAAAAGGGGTGAAACAAAAGACCATTTTGTAGTTTGAAAAAAATATATATATACAAGATAGGATGGATATACAGCTACTTTATCTTAGTTCAACAAAAAAATGGTTTCTACTAATATTGTTTAGACATGATATCATTGCTACATCTTTTGCTCTGAATAACTACTACAGAGACAACGGTATGTAACGTATTAAGTATTGTAACTGGCCTACTAACCTGTCTGAAACTGTTTCCTTGCTATTTTACCATTTTTCTCATTGAATAAATATATATATATATATATATATATATATATATATATATATATATTAGAAAAAATAATGCTTCAAAATGTGAAGCAATTTATATATAAAAAACAATTTTGTGAGAAATTATTCTTTTTTTTTTGGCAGAACCAGAGATTGAACTCAAGCCCTTTCACTTGCCAGGAAAGTGCTTATTCCACTGAGCCATCTCCCTTGCCCCATGAGAAATTATTCTGATCAGAAGTTGATGTCACTTATCAAACGCTAATAGAACCAGAAATCAAATAATGAACTCATTAGCACATACAACTTGAGAATTCTGTACATTTAACTTATAGAATTTATTTGTGGGAAGACAATGGACTTTTTTTCTATACATTGTCTTGACATTGTTCTTCGCAATACCCAACTTAGGCAATCTTTTCACTATAGGAGTAATGAAGAAGCAAAAAACAAAATAGAAAACTTTTTTTTATTAAAATATTATTTATTTAGTTTATTCAATTATTGAAAAGGGTTTTGATATGCAGTTCCAGTTCACAGTGATCCTCCTGTCTCGGCATCCCAGTGCTGAGATTACGTGGGTGCTCCACCATGCCCCGTTTCTGTGCCAGCATGGTATCCTGGGATTTGGGGCCTGGCACAGATGTGCTGTCATGGATCTAACTTGGGACCTTGTGCTTGGCAGGCAGGCGCTTATCCTCCTGAGCCGTTTCACTAGCCCCCAAAATGGAGGAGTTAAACAAACATTCATTTATTTATTTATTTACTTTTTGCAGAACCGGGGATTGAACTCAGGCCCTTGTGCTTGCCAGGAAAGCACTTATTCTACTGAGCCATCTCCCTGGCTCCTAAACAAACATTTTTAACATAACATAATTTTAAATTGTGGAGACAGAAAACAAATAGTAACTCTATGAATAAAAATTCTTGTTTTTTAAAAACTTCACTGTATACCTTCATCTCCGGGAATCTACCCACTCCTAATTTAACAAGTACTTATTATAAGGTAATGTTTTACACTTTGGATGCAGTCTGAAAACGTTTAATGTGTCCCTGTGAATAATCTAGTGAAGTCAAAGTAAAGTATATCTCTATCTCTATCTCTTCTCTGTCTCTATCTCTATCTGTATCTCTATCTCTTCTCTACCTCTATCTCTATCTCTTCTCTATCTCTATCTCTATCTCTATCTCTATCTCTATCTCTATCTCTCTCCGTCTATCTCTATCTATCTCTATTTCTCACTATTGCTATCGCTATCTGCATGGAAAGTGTTAGAGGGCACAGATGATTTGGAATGGTTGGTGACATGAAGAAGACAAGAAGAAGGCAACTGAACAAACTATGGTCAGTAATGGAGAAAAGGCTATTGAGCCTGAAACTCTTCTGAAAATGATGCAGAGCAGTGTAAAGTAATAGTGACAGAGAAATTGGAGTGCACAGTCTAGGATCTATGAAACACTGCGCTAGCTCAGGCTCATACAATGAGTGAAATGGAAACTATTGCGAGAGTTTTATAGAAGAGAGCATCATAATCCACTGTAAGATTGTACACAATTACCTGATTCTCTATTTTAAGCATATGTGCACAGTGCCTATTGAAGACTCAGTGAAGTGCGTTTGCAATACATTGAAATAAGTAAAGAATGATAAGCAGTATATAATTCAGGTATAAAAAATAAGTAAGCAGCTACACTCTTAATTCACTGATAAGAGATATCTGCTAAAATAATATCTGTAAATATAATATCATGTATGCACCTTGTACAATACCAAAACGTTATGAAAACAGTTTGCAATGTATTAATTTATTGAATCTGTATGGTTAAGGTGTCTTGAAACTGTCTGAGTGACATTTGTACTTCAATAAAATGAAAGGAAAAAAAAAAAGAATGATAAGCAGTGCAGATTAACATCACGAGAATAGCTGATGTTAACTAACTACATTTTGAAAACAGAAATTAGGATTTGATGATGAATTGCTTTAGTAATTTTTTGTATGACTTTTTATTTATTTATTTATTTTGGTGGAACTGGGGATTGAACTCAGATCCTTGTGCTTGCCAGGAAAGCACTTATTCTACTGAGCCATCTCCCTGGGCCTGTATAAGACTTTTATTTAGAAAGCTAGTAGCTTAGGGTGGGCCAGATCACTTAGTGGAGTAAAGTGCCTGCTTAGGCAGGCTCAGGGACTGGGGTTCAATTCCCAGGGCACCCTGAACCTGTGAGGGAGACTGGACATAGTGGCGCGCACCTGTAATATCAGCACCTGGGAGACTGAAAACCGGAGGATCATGACGAGTCTGATCTGCATAGTGAGAACTTGTAGACCATATCCTAGATACATAAAAAAAATAAAAAATAAAAAAGAAACCTAGTGGCTTATTCAAAATTAACTGCTAATTTGAAATCACATAATTTCAATTAAAATACGGCTATGGATTTTAAAAAGGGATTCTTCTTTTTCCATTAGCCAGAACTCTTTGCAATGTATTAAACTGATATTACTGATGAGATATTAAGAGATGACATCAGGAAAGGATTATGCTTAGTGTTATCTAATTGCCAGTTTTATTGACAAATATACTATGGTAAAATATTTCAAGAAGAATTGAAAGAAATTCTGGAGATGGGAACCTTAGATTTCTTTTATCCATAAAAAAAAATAACTAATGTTGATAAAGTTCTAAAATTTGCAAAGCGATTGAATCATCCTCCAACAAAACCTTTCATATTCTTATAAAACAGTTTTCATTTGAAGATAAACAGGCTAAGGAACCATCTCGGCAATCTCTAGCACGTGCCGGGCAAGTGCAAGGACCCTTGTTTGATCCCTAATGTTGCATGACATGCTTGCCCCAGAACAAGATTTATACATTCCTGAAATCCCTATTGAGGAGTTTGAGACAGGAGGATCACTAGGAGTCTTAACTGCATAGCAAGACCCTGTATCAAATAAATAAATAATTTTTTTCAAAAAATAAAGCAAGCATGGCACATCAATCAAGTGATTTTTTTGTGGTAAAGAAAATGGTCAGCAGAGCCAAGATTAAATTCATATTTAAGTGAAAGCAATTGTTTTTCTACTGCTCGTGTGTCTCCTGATGTGTGAGTCCAATCCAAAATCAAGCCCATTTTCAAATATTTTACCTATATTGACGTATGTATCTAATTCTAAAATTTAAGTTGTATTAAATAATTTTATTCTGCTCCTATATTGGACATAAAATGGTTAACAGATATTTGATATGATGTTAAAATGAAATATTGCTTTTCTCAGATAATGAAAAAAAACTACTCTCAGACTTTTTCTAGTGAGAGCAGAGGAGCAAGTATTTTAGCTCATTTAATCTTCTAAAATCACTTTCAGGTATATAATTCTGATTCTTTTTTCCCCCACAAGAATAGTGAGGCAGGTATATATTAATTCATGTCATCGTACAAGAATAGGCAGTAATAAAACACTGGCATTTTCCAAATTACCAGTATAAAGAATTGTCAGAAGAACAAGGGTATTATTTTCAGATTCTCCAAGGGGTTAACCTTTATGTTATCTGTTAAATATAAATTATTTATTAACTTCTCATATTTCATATATAAAACTTCAAGTCTTGGTCCCGTTCGTCAAGATGACCTTGATATAATCAGAGATAATAGTGTTCTTTACCAAAGACATTAATCAATAGCTTTATAATATGAAGGTTATGAATATTTAATACTTTCAACTTGAATAATTCAAATCTTGTATCACTAAAAAATAGCCAATTGAGTTACTATAATTTCTAGACCTCTATAAGTCCTATACTATTTGTTACCTGTTTCATTCATTTTTGTTTGCTATGTAAGAAACACATATAATTGTATTTTGATAGCATTACATAATTTTATCTTTATTTTTTTAAATTTCTATTTGCTTTAACCATTTTGATAAATATGGATAACTAAAAATATGATGTTAAAATACTTCTAACAAAAATTATTGAAAGAGAAACTCCTCATTCACTGAAAAAATTATCTTAAGTAATTGTTTAAAAATCAGTAAGAAGACTCAGAGTATAGCTCAGTGGCGTAAGTACCTGCCTGGCAAGTGCAGGGTCATGAGTTCTATCCCTGGTACCACATTCTCCAAAATAATAATAAATAAAAATCATTAGGACCAAGCATTAAAACTCTATTTTAAAATGGTGTCAAGCTCATTGGAATAAAGCTTGAACAGGATGCATAAGGTAAAAATCTCTCACAATAGAAAAAGATTTTAAACTTATAATAATTGAAAGGAATATAAAAATCAAATTCATACCTTATCTAAAAAAGTTTTTGCTAAATTATATAAAGATGCTAATATTATTTTAAATTGTGTAAGAAATTACCAATAAATGTAATGTAATATGTATATAGAGATATGTATACATATATTAATACATTCTTGCAAAGTCCTTGAATTTTTGTTTGGTTTCATTTTGTTTTGATACCAGCAATTGAACTCAGGACCTTGAGCTTGCTAGACAGTACTGTGCCACTAAGCTACTTTCCCAGCCTGGCCATTTCATCTTAAAAATGTTTTCTAAAGTCACCATGATTATTCAGTACTAATCTTTAAAACAAATTCCAATTGCTTATGGTTGAAAATAGACTAATATACAACCATATAATCATTCTTCACTCTCAAAAATGCATTCTACACAGTGCTTGCCTGGCAGACAGGAGGTCCTGAGTTCAACTACCAGGACTAGGAAAAGTAGAGAAGAAATACACACAGGTATGTAAAAGTGACAAGTCAGAAAAAGTCCCTCCAAATTTCTCTCCTTGTCTTTTTGAATTGATAATGGACAATGTTAGATCAAATAGATTACTGTGTAACTTTTGTTTTCTGCTTTTATAACATAGAAGACTTCATACTAGAGATAAACTGAGCAGTTCTATTTGAGTACAAAGTCACATTGTAATATCTATTTGGATTACCTATGCAATGGAGATGAAATCAAATATTTGACCAACCAAAAATGACACAAATCTAATATGTTATAATCTACAATACTTTAAATATTCACCTGAAGGTACAGCTTTTGTGGTAGGTACTCAGAAAGGAATTATATTCTATGTAGTGAAATGGATGCACATTGCCATAAAGAAGGGGATTTCAAGCCAGATCCATGTATCTTGAAATTATTTTATTTACTACTAAGGAGAATGTGCAAGACAACTATTACAGTAAGACAGATTTACTGTCCTGGTGCTGGTCTGTGCTACTTTCCTTTGTATTTTCATTGTTATATATATTATCCATCCTTCACAGAAATGGCTTTGCAGTGGTGAATTAAATACCTTGTTTTCCTGCTCTGTTCATTTTACATTGTAATGTTTCTGAAAAGACTTCTAGAGATTTCTCACAGATTTATACCAAGTTTTTAAGCACAATAAAGTTAAAAAAAATCTTTGACTCAATTTACAGTATTTTACTTTGGGATAATTTGAGTTTTTCAGCAGAATTGTACTCTGTTATTAATAAGAAAATTCTTATGTGGTATAGAAAATATTAGTTTTAATATTTTTATTCAGAACATTTTTAATATAATGTTCTGAATAATATTATAGATAAATTATGAAAAGTAAAGTAAACATTGTAAACAAGTAATGAAAATATTGTTAAGAAAATATTTGTATTATTTTTATTACATTAAATTGTTATATTATACTAATAATAAAATTTAATTTATAACATTAAAAGGCTACTACTCTTTGTTAAAAAAGAATTATTTTTATCTTTGGGGAAAATCACCTTAATCTATAAGATTATGAATTATGGCTGAAGGTTAATAAATACAATGTATTCTTCAAAAATGTGAAACAAAAAAGTGAGCAGAATTTATCAACAGTTTTTGATAGCATCAATGTTGTAATTAATTTGCTGTAGTATGGAAAACTAACATCATGGCTTTAATTGCATAAAATAAATGTAGCATTCTAAGTTCTATTATCTTATATCTAGAAATCAAGTAACTTGTTTAAACTGCTCTACGATATTTCAAAATTTAAAAGGGACAACATTCTACCTATATTTCCTGTCATTTATGTTACATATTAGATTTCTTAGGTCTTAAATAATTTTCAAAAGTTTATATGTGATAGCATTAAACTTAAAATGTTGTAAGTTTACTTTCAATCAGTAGGAAGATACATTAATATATTACGGTGATTGCAGGCAATAGAAAACATGGTACTTATAGAAATAAAAATGAACAATTCCTTGAGTAAATGTTGAATTTCAGAAAATATCCACAAATCATTGAAAGTTTTCTGTTTTTATTTTCTTTCTGTATAGAAAGAAAGATTAAGATTTTGATGTAGACATTTAGTCCTAAAGTTAAGTATTGTCAATTCAAAAATACATGAGGATTATTTTAATATATGAATACAAGTTGAATTATTCAGGTCTTTTGTACAGGGTCTACAGGGTCTCAGCCTGAGGTTTTTAGCCTCCCAAACGCTGGTATTACAGGTGCTTGACGCCCTCCCACTCTCAGCGGACTTCTCAGCATGCCCTTGGCATGGCACTCCGGAATCAAACCTTCCTCACTGTGCCTGCCTAAGCAGGTGCTTCAGTCGGCTGAGCTATCTGGCTGGCCCTAAAAATATATTTATAAAAGAAATTTTTACTTTATCTTTCCTTTAAGGATTTTAACCCTAAGTAGATGTTAAAGTACTCTAAATAGCTTCTCATGTGAAACATATTTCATACACTTTATTGAACAAAATTTTGATAGGTTTTGATATTAATAGGCTTTGCATCTTTGCATCCAGAAGCTTTTGTTATTTTACACTTTTTGTAGAGAATTTATGAACATCATTCTAAATAGCAGAAAGAATCTTTTCCATTAAAATAATTTAAGAATTTCCATGTGGAGATTCTTAAATTATTTTAATGGGAAAGCTGGTGTATAATGTATATAAAGAAGCTTACGCATTATAGATTTACATAGTCTGTATATTTTCCTATTGAGAAAATAATGTAAATCACGTGCAGGATGTAGAAGGGTGTTTCAAAATAAAGTCTTGCCCTCCCTCTAAATCATGAGAATTTTTACTTTCAATGGCCTAAAATAGATATGAGTCATGGTTATGATCTGGTAACATAATATTTCTGTAATTATACACTTGTAATGTTTTTGCAAATATAACTTACTCAGCCAAACTTTTTATTGATAAGATTATTAGAGGATATTATTTATACAAATAGTTCATTCATAAATACTGGCTCATAGTTTTATGTTTGATAGCCTGATAGAATTTATTTATCATGCCAGTAGATATTTGGCTTGTTTCCCATTTTGTGCTGACACATATTTGTTGTTGGTCTTATCCCTGCTGTACAGTTGCTTTTGTTTTGATATAAACAGGAGTTGTAGTTTTAGGCCATTGGTATTTACTGTACATAATGTCATTTTTTTTAGTTTTCCCTGTATGAATTATTGTCAATCTTATGAATTTTGTAACCTAGTTGGTACATATTATGTTCTTATATTTTTTTCTTGTAATGAGTATAACTGGAATTTTCCTGTCACGTAGTTGAAAGGATTTATACATTTATGAGTGATTTTTCTCAATTGCTTACCCAAGTGTCATGTCAAACATCTCCATTGCTTATGAATTTCTTTGCCACTTCTGAGCATTGGCAGTACATTGATTTGTAGGAATTTTTGTGTTTTTCTTGATGCAATCTTTACTTAATTGTGCAAATACTGCTTCCTAGATTAATATTTGTACAGTATTAGTTGCATGGCTTATATCTAGATGCCCCCCAAGAGCTCACTGCTCTCAGTGGAGCTTTTCAGAGGACGGTGGGTCATGGGGCTGTGATACTCACCAGTGGACTGACCCACTCACTGGTGAGGATGTAACTCAGTGTGTGT
Source organism: Ctenomys sociabilis (assembly GCA_004027165.1). Taxonomy (NCBI): domain Eukaryota; kingdom Metazoa; phylum Chordata; class Mammalia; order Rodentia; family Ctenomyidae; genus Ctenomys; species Ctenomys sociabilis. The sequence goes on along the minus strand of PVKA01002474.1, from coordinate 48,248 downwards.
GTAGACTCCGAAAGCTGCTGAAAGGATGTGTCTCCTGACAGTGGCCTGGAAGGGCGTTTGTACATTCTTACTATGTTGTTTTCTCACTTTTTCTTAAATTTTCTTCTCTCTTCTAATTTCTGTCTCTGTCTCTTTCTCTCTGTCTCTCTTTCTCTCTCTCTGTTGCTCAACCCCTGCTATGGGCCTGCCCTCCCACCATCTTGTCTAGAAGCCAATTAAATATGGACTAAAATTTTGCAAGCTGTGACTAATGAAACTTTTTTCTTACAGTTGTGGGTGTGAAGTACTGTGTTTCAGTAATCAAAACGTATTCATAAAAATACTTATACAGACATGGAATATACAATTATTATCCTAAGAATGCAAAATATTTCATGTAATGCTTAATATAAAGCATATCGATGCTTAAGTTTATGTTAAAGTTTGTTATGTTTTTTTTTTTTTTTCTTTTCAGTCTTTGGGGTGAAGTTAAAGTTTCTTTCTTTTTCTTTCTTTTTTCCTTTTTTTGCATTTACAACAGGGTCTTCAAGGTCTCATTACATAGATCAGACTTTCAACCTCCTAAGCACTGGGATTACAGGTGCACCACCACACCCAATGTCAGTCACTGTCTCAGTGTGCTCTGGGAGGCAGGGCTGGTGAGGCATCCTGAGAATCAAACTCCGGACTCCGCATCTGCTTTTAATCCACTGAGCTGTCTGGATGGCCCTTGCTAATGTTAATTTCAAAGCATCTTTACAGGCATAGATTAAATATAGTATGTTAGGGACGGACTGTCATCCACACACACTGATCTAAATTTGGACTTGGGCTTCAGGGTACACATATATAACATATTGAATTTTCTGGTCATGAAGTTTTTGTGGAAGGTTCATAGATTTTTTTAATTTAATTTGTTAAAGAATTCACTGACAAATAATTTTTCTTTAAAAATCACTAATGATTATTAAATTTTAAATGCACATAAGGCTATAACAAAGTATTACTTTTATTTTCAGGATTTTTGTTAGATTTTTAATTGCTTTTAGACATCTCAATTTATTGACATATTTAATTCAAAATACTTTTAATTTGTTTTACAGACTTTTCTAATTTACTGAGTTCTATTCCTGCAATTAATTTCTGAAATTATTTGGTCTCTAAATCAGGAAATACATATAGTACTTATGTTGCAATATTCAGAACAAAGAAATGGTCAAGAGAAACTTCATATAGATTACTTTATTTGCATAAATTACTGTATTGTGATGTGCAGTACAACATAAAACTATAGCACTTTATTTTACAATACAGTACAATATTGCATCATACAATACTTATAAACAAGGTGAACTGTACAAAAATAAAATATTCAAATTCTATAAAAACCATATGCAATTGGATGGTTACTGTGTTTGATTTTACATAACCTGAGCTAAATGGATATGGTGAAAGCAGGACCTTCATTAAAAATGTAGGGAGCCGGGCGTGGTGGCGCATGCCTGTAATCCCAGCACTCAGGAGGCTGAGGCAGGAGGATTGTTGTGAGTTCGAGACCAGCCTGAGCTACAAAGTGAGTTCGAGGCCAGCCTGAACTGCATAGTGAGACCCTGTCTCAAAAAGACAAAAAAAAAAAATGTAGGGAAAGGATAATTTTTATTTTTTTTATTTTTATTTTGGCAGAACCAGGGATTGAACTCAGGTCTTTGTGCTTGCCAGGGAAGCGCTTATTCCATTGAACCATCTTTCCCACCCATGGGAAAGGATATTTTAAAATGTTAGAAGATATTATGAACTAAGAAGAAACTTCAAAAGTAAAGACAAAGTGTGATGGGGGAAAGTGGAAGGGAAGAAAGGGAAAAAGGAAAACTGTATTCATACATAAGGTAGTTAAGATAGTTATAAAGCTAGTTTCTCTTAGTTCATTACAAAGAAAGGTTTGCGCTATTCTTTTTTGGAGGAGATATCATGCCTGTTTCTTACACTCTCAGTAGTTACTATGAAGAAAATGGCACACATGGTACCAATTTCTGTAATGCTCTTACTAATGTGTTTTAAAACTGTGCCATTTTTTCTTTTTAAAATAAATAATGTTAATGCTGGAGCTTGTCATCCAATAATAGACTCCGTCATTTATGAGTTCCAGCTTTATGGCACTACTGAATGCATATAAAAAATAAAAAAGATATGCAGAACAGTACAAAAAAGAGCTGTTACATTTCTGAGTGACAAGTCCAAACAGCATTTCTTGGTGCGAAGTCCAAGCAGATAAGTCTTTAAATAAGGAAACTCTGCATCCAGCAGTTCAAATCTGACTATAATAAAAACTGAAGTAACATTAATATCCAATTTTATTCCAGAATACCTTTTTTTATTTTTGGCAGAACCTGAGATTGAACTCAGGCCCTTGCACTTGCCAGGCAAGCTCTTATTTTACTGAGCTATCTCCGTGGCCCCAAAATATTCTCAGTTATTCCTTTAAAACGATCCTTTATGGGATGGTGAGTTAGTTCAGTGGACTAAGTGCCTACTTAGGCAAGATCTGGGGCTGGACTTTGATCCTTGGCAACACATGCTGTCCCCTGGCCTGGCCCCATATGCTCCGAGCTAGCCACAGAGACTGGACATGGTGGCGCACTCCTGTAATTCCAGCACTGGGGAGGCTGAAAACAGGAAAATCACTATAAGTCCAAGCTGCATAGTTAGACCGTGTACAAATTGCATTAATAAAAAAAGTCCTTTGGAAATTTTCAGTTTTTTAGCCATATATTTATAGTTTTTAGTCACATGTGTCTCATTCAATCCATGTAAAACATATGCATGAATTTTTTCATGCGACTGGAATTATTTCTGCATTATCAGTTCATACTGCTAATAATTTTTGGATATTTTGATATGTTATTATGATTGCTAATTTATTGAGACTTAATTTTATATTAATATAGAAAATATTTTCATGTCAGATATTTCATACTAAATATGAAATGTTTTCATACCATTTCAAGTAGTATTGCTGTTCTTTGCTTGCATACAAAGTGTATAAAATACATTTATCATCTTAAGTTAATATCAAAGAATAATCCTAAGAAGTAGTAAAAATGTCTTAGTATTTATTAATTGTTTTAAAACATTCTAAATTCACTTTTAGATAATAATTGAAAAAGACCCAACATGATATTTTTAATATTAAAAATGCAAAGATTAAAAATTCAAGTGTAGAAGGGAGCCTGGTCTCATTATAATTGATCTTTGCAGAGTCTACTGCAGGTGATTCAGTAACATGCATCAAAATGCTGCTTGACTTTCTTTCCTCATCCCGAGAAATTTCAATGAACATTTATCATAGATGTTTGCTACCGGCAGCCACACAAAACACACACATGCAGGCATGCCCGCATGCATTTTTGGCCAACTGTTTAATCAGAGACATGCACAATTGGTCATCATTGTAACTATAGTATAAAATGAAAATGGAATTAAAATTAGTGGCCTTACATAGAACATATAAGCAACAGTTAACTTTTAGGACAAGGAAACCATAAAGTACAGCAAGTCTCTCACCATTTACATATATGCAACAATATATTTAATTATTCTGCATCGCTTCCATTATTTTAAGCTTTTTATCCTCACTGTGTAAGTCAAAGCATATATATATATATATATATATATATATATATATATATATATATATATATATGTAAAATCAAGCAGTTAAATTTGCTGATCAGTGTTTTTGCATATTTTCCTTCTTAAAATGATGACAAAGGAAGTATTTCTGCAGGATCTATACAAAGTCAAAAACAAAGTCACCAGGCTGGAGCTTGTCATCCAATAATAGACTCCGTCATTTATGAGTTCCCGCTTTATGGCACTACTGAAACGCTTTCACCTGAGCCATTACGGAGCAAGCTGAATCGCGAGGATAAATCTGCCAGTGTCTCCTGCCTACGATGACAGATCATCGAAGGGTGAAAGCATCTCAGTGGGAGAAGAGCGGCTTCTACCACACACCTTTCCTCTCCCTAAGCACATGCCTGAGTGGGACAGAATTCGGCTTCCTTGCAGTGTTATTTATTGGAAGCCGCGACTCCAGTGCATTTTTCACTCACAATTTGACAGTTCCTTATATGAGGTAGTTGCCGCAGTGAACAAACACCACACTCTCTTCTGTTGAAACTGCAGTAGTTGACAGAAAGCTTCTCTCCGTGCTGATTCTCGATCTGAGCACTCAGGTGCCAAGCATCCTGTCAGTGTTTTACACTCATGATTTCATTTACTGCTGGGCAATGGATGTTATTATCTCTTTGTGGAAAATGCTGAGGCCACAAAACCTGGAACTGGTGCAGTAATTATTCAATGCTGCATCTCTTTATATTAAGAACCTCTACACTCTGGGTTACAATACCTTCAGTGTATAATATTGAGCAAATTTAGTGGGTATAAATTGTGGGACATGTGCATAACTACTGCATGTAACTTAGATTAAATGACAAAACAACACAATATATTAATAACTTCAATTAATACCTTAAAAGCCCTCATTTTACTCTTTGGAGTTCACTCATCCAATATTAACCAGTTATACTGATTTAATATTAAATCTCTTAAATCTCTTTACTTCAAAATTTTAGTATCAATCATTAAGCTGTGTTTTAAATTTACATAAGTGAAATTATTATATATTGTTTGGGGGCTTATTTTCCTCAAACTTATACTTCAAGACAAACAAATTGATTAGCAGAGCTTCAGTCTATTCTGCAGTTGATGGACATTTAGGTATCTTCCAGTGTTTTACTATTATGAACAGAGATGCTAGGAAAACTCTGATTTCATCTCTTAACACACATATGTAATATTGCGTCTAGGGTGTACACTGAGATTGCTGCATCATAAAACTTGCACATGTGAAGAAAGTTAAGTAAAGCCAAAGGGTTTCCAAAGTGCCTCAAACAGCTTGCAGTGTGAAAGGTACTTACTAAGCAGTTAATGAAATGCTCCCTTCCTCCATATATTGGTCAATAATTGTTTTTTTATCAGTATGCAATGATGGTGATTTTGGTTTTAAAATACGTGTATGTGTATTTCTCTGCTATATAGTATCAGTATATTATTCTCACTTTTAATTAATTAATTTGATATAGGGTCTTTCTATGCATCTTACACCCATAGTGATCCTCCTGTCTTGGCTTCCCTGTTGCTGGGACTACAGGTGTGTACTACAATGCCTGATTTCAGGGGCCAGCTAGCACTGGGCATGCATGGAGTTTACCCCTTTTTCATCCTTCTTTTTTTTTTGTATTTATAAAGAGAGTACAAATTAGTGTCAAGGCAAAAGAGTTACAAGTAAAACAGAATTTCACTTAACAAAGTGATATGAATTTCACAGTACTTTTTGCATAGTGTTATCTTTTAACCAGTTTATCATATTACCAGATAGATGCAGGCAAAATTTGAAGAAGAATAAAAAAAGGAAAAATAGAAATGGATATATGAGAAATTATGAAGAGCAAAAAGAGAAAAAATAGAAAAAGGAGATAAAACCAGCATCGTCTGCTCCTTTCCACAGACCACCAGAAATGCACAGTACAGTTGTCCAAATCATCCTGCTTACATACATAGAGAAATCTCTTCTCCCCACTGCCTCCCTTGTCTTTCTCCTCAACTCAGTAACTCTTTCCTTTTAAATAAGTTCATTCTCTTTTCTCATATCACTGAGAAGAATACGAAGAATGTGTACTTTTCAAAATATTATCTCTATGGATGTTTAATAAAAAAATTTAAAGCATCTGAAATAAGCTACAGTTGTGGGAGTCCACACCTGTAGCACTTGCAAGGTTAGGTGGAAGATCACTGTTAATTCACAGTGGGCAAAAATGTGAATTGAAGGCCAGGCTGAATTGACTGTGGAGTGAAATTCTGTCTCAAAAAGTGATCTGGAATATTTACTATTAAAAAATCAGAAATTAACATTCAGTTTACCTTTCCTCAATGCATATTCAACTATGTATTTCTTTATAGTTTGTTAAATTAAACTTAAGGAAATTTTGTACATAACATGAATTTTTAGAGATATAAAAAGAAAATTTCATTTTAATCTTCAATATTAAAATTTAATAGTTATTTTATATTTTTCTCACATTTACTCCTTTTTTTCCCCTGAGGTACTGGTTATTGAAACTTATACTTGCCAGGCAGATGACAAGACCACCGAGCTATATCCCTAACCACCTCACATTTATTCATATTAAAATGCATTTATAAGTCATATTATTATTTTGGCCAAAGTTAATATATATATTTTAGAAAGCACAACCTCAGGAATCCTAGGTATTTGAACATTATACATTGTATACACATATTAAATTATTATATTCTGTCTTCTAACAATGAACAACTTTTGTATCAATTATAAGAATTTAAAAAAATTGAGAAACACCAGATTTATGAAATTATTTAGACTAATATATCAACAATACCATCTACATAGTAAGTATTTGTAAGACTCTAGTTCTCTTGTAAAGAAAAATAGAAAGAAATGTAATAACAGAATTTTGACTCTCCTATGTTTTGTGACCTATAATCATTAAAATCTTTACATTGGTATTTCTGATCAACACCTTCCTACCTAATAAGGTTGTTCATTATTTGGTCTTACATTATATTAGTCTTTCTCGTAATGCCTCCACTCTTTTTCTCAACATGGGAAGAAGGAGTGCATAAAAAATAAAATATGAAAGATTATTATCTTCTGGCTTAGAGAAATTTTTAGGGGAGCGAGTAAGTATACGGGAGCCTGCTTCACAGCGGTCACCTCCAAGCGCAAAGCAGACAATGGGATTTGGAGTCTTAGAGAAGCCACAAGTGAACGGAAGAGCCTGAAGTGGTATGATCAAAAGGAGTGCATTAGGAGGTCTTTTCAAAAGTTTTATTTTTTAAAGAATAAAAAATACAAAAAAAAAAATCAACCAAAGAAACAAACATTTGAAACAACACAGCATTTCACTAAACAAGATTCTAGAAACTTAACAGTGGTTGTTACACTGTATATTATTATCTTCAAATTAGCTGTTTAATTTTGTATATAGGATACAAAATTGCTCAAAAATTAAAAAGAAGAAGAAGGACAAGGAGGAGGAGGATAAAGAGAAGGAAGCGGAAGGGAAAGAGGAGGAGGAGAAGGAGGAAGAAACAATGTCTTGGGGGGGAATTGCAGGTGTTTGTTTGTTTATGGTACCAGGGATGGAACTCAGCACCCTGCTCTTGCCAGGCAAGCACTTATTCTACTGAGCTATCTTCCTGGCCTGAGAATTTCAGTTTAAATAAATGGGATATTCAGTAGGTAGAATGGATAAGCAGGTAACTAAAGCAGCAATATTGTGTTTATTTGGTTTGTACATTATACAGTTATTATAACATTCTCTTTGCTTTCTTTTTAAAATGAAGAGTCAAGAGACTGAAAAATGGCAATGCTGAAAATCAGGAGAGTTACTGTGCAGAGAAATTATGATCAAAAATAACGAACTGTGGACTTTGTATATAACACAGCATTTCTGAAGCAAAGTGAGATTATTTAATTTCATGCCACTACAAACGGGGGATAATCTTGAGATATTCTTTCTTTGAAAACAGAGATAATTTATTGTCTATATCTGAACCTGCTGAGTCTTCTGAAGTCTCACAAGAACCACAAAGCTGCAACCCCATTTAAGAAATGATGTACATACAAAATCAAGGGCCGAGTATTTATATAGAGCACACTAAGAAAAGGCTTTCTTCAAGTGAAGCCTTCAGTGTGGAAGGCAGCTCACCCTCCCCAAAAATATCCATGTCTTTATTTCTGGAATGGGTGAACATTAATTTACAAAGCAAAGATAAATTGAACATTCAGATAAAATTATAATTACTGATTATCTGACCCTAAAATAAAAATAACAAATATTTTACACAATTACCTGGGGACTGAATGTAACCACAAGATTCCAACAATGTGAAATAATGAGGAAAGAGAAACCAGAATAATCTCACATAAAAAGGACTCAACCCATCGCTGGAGTCTTTGACAATGGAAGAAGACAACTGAGAGCTTTGAAAACTGGGAAAGCCATAGTGAGCAGTGTGGAACAAAAGTCCCTCCCATTTAATGAGGGCTTTTGGGAAGGAACCCAAGCCTTTATTTTATCTCAGGGTAACATCTGGCCTGTACAACTGTAAGAACATGTGCTCACTGTACTAAGCAATTAAATTTGCAACAAATTTTTCAGTAGCAATAGAAAATTAACATGGTGAGATTAAACTAAGTTTTTATAACAAAATTCTATCTCATTCATTAGCTTGTGTAGTCAATGCTGAGCTTTTTATAAAGATTATATCAGTTATAAAGTAGTAGAATTAAATAGAGCATAAGTATACTTGACTCCCTCCCAAGTAGCTGTCAAAAACAGAAATGACACAATTTATGTTTTCGATAAATCTTTTCCTAATGCCTAGTATAATTTCTTAAATTCTTTGGTGTTACTTTCTAAAACAAAATATAGCACATGCTTGTCACATTTACCCACTGGATAAACCCGTTTGCTTCCATTATCACTAGGCAATTTTTCCCACTTTCAACATGGAATCAATTTCTCATTGATCTTGGATAGCCATCTCTGGTATCGAGCAAATGGTACCTACTTGCTTTGATATAAATATCCTCCCTCAAACTTAGTCAATGTCTTTATCCAACCAAGAATTGAGTTTCAGACCTTCAGAGCAATCTGTACTAATGCAATTTTCTCTTCTGTGACTTCCACCTGTCTTCAAGTACTGAATCAGTGTTTTTGTTTTCTCTCACTTTTGCTGTAAGCACAGGTTGCATTCACAATGTTCTCAGCTGGACTTCAGCTGAGAGTTAACTTCTCTGTTACTAATGTAATGTAGTATTATATTTTCTGTATAATTTCCACATTCTTGTCAGTATACTCTTTAGAAATCCTGTTTTAAAAATATTTTGTTGTTTGAACTTTTCTCCTAATTATCTTCAAACAACTATTTCTGTATCTAAACATTACATGCCCTCAATCTACCCACATTTTTGGAAAATGTCTACTGAAAATGTTGGCAAACTTCCTACTCCAAATTATGACCTAATTATTTTCAGCAGGGGCTCAGAAAGAACTAATAAGGACATTGTTGGTAGTTTACTATTAGAGGAGGAACACGAATGAATTATTTTTTTTTTCTCTTCATCTTTTGCTGCTGAAATTGATCACATCATCGTCACTCAGCATGGTGATTGCATCCAAGAACTTGACAGCCGCGATTTGATTGATGGGTGGGAGGACTGGTATAACTCTTGTAATGGACTATTGCTAATTGACTTCAGATTAAGAACATTAAGAGGATTAAATTGGGAATGTAAAGGGGTATGCCATATCTGATGACATTTTTCATTTCTTTGTTCAGTGTATAATTTTTATAATTTTATTGAAAACATCCACTTTATATTAAACAAAAGGCATAGATATCAACATACTGTTAAACTGATTTTTATTTGTCTTATCTTTAAAATAAGATAACTAGATAATTAACAACAAAGCAGTTTACCATTTGTTGCTGTCTTGGAACGTTGGTTCCCACTTAAGCATGCTTACAAGGCAGTTTTCCAGCTCTAACCTTTGTTATCATTTGTTCTTATTGTCACTGTTTGTTTCACATTTGGTGATTAATATCACTGTCTTTTCAGTTATGGCACACTACCTTGTATGGAGCTGCATCAAAGTCACACTCACTCCAAAATTAAGTGGATCTTTGTTCAATTTTCCCTCAGTTTTTAGTCAAGGGATGGAAAGCACAAAAATATAAGTGTGGACTCAGTTTCACAAAACATCTCCATCTATTGAAAATTTATAATGTTTCAGAAATATTTTATCATTTTTCACTGATTACCAAGAGCTGAAAATAATAGAAGGTAGTGTTAAGCATGCTGATAAGGAAAACCTGGAATCAAAATGTTTTACTGTGGTTAGGCTGCTTATGCTGAATTGGAAACATCAAGAGGGCAGCTGAGATTTTGGATCTCATCCTCTTGTAAGGTGACTGTAATCAAAACAGAAAATACCATTAAATCTCTGCTCAAGTTGGATGGTGCAAGGAGCAGTGAAAAAAATCTATCTTGAAGATGGATGCTGACTGGAAATTTTAAACTTTTTAAGCTTCTGTATAGTTTGAAGCTTAACACAAATATGAGGAAATTCTAGTAAAGTAGATAAGCTCTAAACTTCTGGGTTTTCACTGCAATTAAGGTACTGAGTGTTTACCTTTTGTTGAACTTTAGGTTCAGATGTAAAATAGAATAACACAATATTCACTTAGCTGCACGATTAGTCACCCAGTCTTGGGCAAGGGGTGACTTACCAATGTAGTTCACTTTCTAAGCCCAAACTGAGATGATAACCAAGTTTGTCTTCTATAACTTTCTTAGTTATAAATCATTGATTTTTCTATGTTACATGCTGTGTTTGTTTCTTAAGGTTGCCATAGCAGAGCACTGTACCACAGATGTGTAATTCAAACAAAAGAAATGATTTTTATTTCATAATTTTAAGGGACAGAAGTCTGAAATGTCAGCAAGCATAGTTATCTTTGAGGGTCTTGGCTTTAATGGAATCCAGTCTTGACACAGCAAGGAGTATGGAACTTTATTCATAGTCCTGTGTTCTTTGTGCTCTTGATGAATTCAGTCAAGACAGTAGCTGCACCTGCAGAGACACAGGCAGAATTTATTGTACAAAGTTGGGGCATGGAAAGCCCAGAAGGCAGCTACACTGAGTGCAACTCTGTCTAGTTCTTATGTACACAGGAATGACTTTCAGCCTTCAAGAAACTAGGGTAAATATATTTATCTATATTTTTCATTGAAGTTCTTTTGAAATTGGAAAAAAAAATAATGAGGCTTTAATTAAGTAAAAAGCATGTTAGCCCATTTGCTAAAGATAAATTCTTAATTTAAATCTGAACCCATATGAAGGGAGGAAAGTGTAGAGAACATTTGATTTTTCTGATACTGTCAGGTTTCATCAGGCTATGGCAGGTGGGAATGCTACATGCTTTGTTTAGGAGTTAGAAAGCCAGATGGCCAGGAATAGGAAAGTCTATGGACAATATGTAACCTCACCATTGCTTTCAGGGTAAGACCTGACAAAAGCTCATGAATGCATTATACATTTGTTGTAGGGAAAATACTCTTAAACTCTTAGATGTCAGATATGTGGAGTCTGTGGACTCAATATATCCATTTAGGAAGGTGTGAAACAACAGAAGTAAGGAGAGCTTGACTGGTCATAAGAATAGCTCATGGATTTTCAGTGTGTGGGCACTGGGGCTCCTTGTCCAAGGTAATATATGCAGCAAAATCACAACATGGGTACAAGATAAATCAAACTGCAGTCAATGTCAAGGATTATAAGTATAGTTCCTTAGCTAATATTGATCCACGAGGGACATCATGCATCACATGACAAGGGTATGGAAAGAAAAACAAAATACACTCCTGGAAAGGAAGGGAGTGTGTGTTCAGGTGTTTTGGTCCCACTTCTGCATCTGATGACTATGTGGGCTCATTGGAGCAGGCGGTGATCCCCATCTAGGCCTGGCTATCAGCCTCTACAGGTTTGATATGGAGAGGCTCATCTTTTCTTTTTGCTTCTTTGAAGGGCCCAATCCCTCTCTGACTGCACATTATTTTCTGTCTTACTTAGTTGGCTATAATACTCTGAAGTCTTTGTTTCTTCATAGCCAACACATGCTTTTTTTGTTGTTGTTGGTTTTTTTTTTTGTGGTACTGGGGATTGAACTCAGGATTTTATGCTTGCCAGACAAGCACTTATTGTCCTGAGCTATCTCCCCAGCACTAACACATGCTGTTATAGAGACTTTTCCCTTTATTCCCAGTCCAACCAATAGCCACATACCTCCCTGCCATGGGAAAGGGCTCCTCTATGTCTCTTTCTGGTGGTTTTCTTTCTTGTTGTTTGCCTTCTGGATAACTCAGTACTCTGTCTCCATCTTTCCACATGTTCTCATTATCCCTATGTCTATGTCTAACCTTAGGTCTGAATGTCCCCTTTAGCGAGAGCTTGAGGCACATCCAATGAATGCACTACAAAAAAATTACACTGGCCAAGTAAGACAGGAAAGTAGACTTTATTTAAAGATTATTCCTAGAGGGTCAAGATTATGACAGTAAGTGGTAGATTAAACACAGTTCTGAACCAAATGGCATGAGAATTTTTAAGGTCAGATTTAAGCTAATGAGAAAATGCTAAAGGTTAATTAGCAAGATTAACTTTCTGTATTCAGTAATTACACTTATTGAAGTTAGGCTTTCATCCTACAATAAAATACGGGAGACACATACTCTTACTTTCTTGATGTTTGTGTATCGGAGGATATTCCTCCAGTCCTAGAGAAAGACAATACTGAATTGTACAACCAGCAAGAGGCTGGGAGAAAAATAAATTATCACAGAAATAGAAAAATGTACTTAAATGACAATTTTTCCAATGTAAAATATGCAAGATGCAGGTACTGGGGTCTGGATTCTGGAGGAAGCCGGGCTTCAGTTTAGTTTCTCCAGTAATGTGAATTTCTTAATTAAAGCCCGACTTAATAATATTTAAGTTTGACTTTTTATATTCAAATTCAGTCACATTCCAAAGTATGTATGTTAGAAATTCAACATAGCCTTTTATTAGTGGGATGCAATTTCACTCATAAAACCTGCTTGTAAATGAAAAAAGAATGTATTTCTAAAATATTTTAAGTATTAAAATAAAATTCATTTGTGTCTTATTAGATAATATTGGGAAACTGCAACACAAAAGAATAATTTAAGTATCAAATTCCATTTATTTTTCTTTAATGAATTTACATAGTTTTATGTAAAGAGTATAACTGGCCAATAATGATATGAAAACAGCGTTTAGCCACTATAATAACTTAGACACAGTTAAAGAGAAGATGATTATAAAACTACAAATATCAAAAAGTTTCACATATTTTATTAAGATAATGTACCAGCAAACATAAAATACTATGTTTATTTTGGGCAAAATTTTCATGATCAAATATAAACAAAACAAATAAAATTAGTATTGAATAAATTGTTAGTCTTATAAACACCCTCTAAATTTATACTTTAAATATCAGATACCTCAATCTTTCCTAAAAATCTGGGTTAGTCCTTTTTTGGGTACAACTGAAACTTGTATATTTCCAATATATTATGTGAATATTATGGGAAAATTTTGTTGACATAAACTCTAAGATTTCTTAATCCAAAGGAAATTTTAAGTAAACTTGTATGGGTAGAAATCTCATTCATTCAAAGTACCATGAATTTGTGCATAGCAAATTTTTCAGGAATACAATTTAATTTTTGCTGTACGATATTAAATGAAATATTCTGGAGAAACATGGTCTTTTGTACTCTTCTTTGGTATTTTATATTATAAAATATAACTTTTAACAAGCCTATTAATGTACATAGTTAGTATTTGAGTAGTTTTACCATCAACAATGTCCATAGTGTTTGTTTGAAAATTTAAGAACTAAAAACTTTCCAGACATAAACTATAAGGTAGGAATAATAATTGTCTTTCAACTGCAACTATAAATTTAGCTTAAAAGTTATAAAAACTGTTATAGAATTTATATATATATATATATATATATATATATATATATATATATATATATATATATATAAAACATCCAACTGTTTTAGTTGACATTATTCTGTAGACCCAGGTCTACAGAGCTTATAGGGTCTCAATACTAGATTGGACTTGTAGTGATTCTCTTGTTTGCAGCCTCCCAAGTGCTGGGATTACAGCCTTGCACCAGCACATCCAGTCTCAGTTACTGTCTCAGCAAGTCCAGGGGCAGTGCTGGCAATGCGGGCTGGAGATCGAACCCCTGCCCCTGTATTTGCACAACATGGATTTCAGTGGATTGGCCTTCCCTGGCGTTAGAGGGGCATTGAGGCCTTTTTCTAAATTGATGATCTTGATATTGGTTAGAGAATAGATCCACTGGGTTGGCAGAGCAATTTGGCCATACACAACTGTGCTGAAAAGCAAGTAATAAGAAAATTAGAGCAGGAATCCTGCAAGGTAGCTCCCATCTGGAGTTTCAGCAAGTTAAGCATATCATTTTCTGCAGTTTCACAGTATAAAAAGCATTGCACACACATTCCAAATTGTAGGTATATACATTATTATAATAACTACAGTTACCATTACAATGAGAATTCTGTTTTGATGTCACAAAATAATAAAATTAAAATAAATGTTATAGGAAAAATTACCTTTATATCAATGAAAAACTCATATTTAAGTAGCTTATCTAAAACATGTAAGAAACATATGTACCATTTCCCTACACAATTTAAAATTCATTTAACATACTATTTATTTTGATGATATTTAATATTATTTTAGTGACTTTATTACACCCTACCATCATTTCTATTATCAAGAACTGAATTGGGTATTCCATCAAATGCAGATAGCCTGACATAGATTTCATTAGTATTAATAATAAAAATACCTTGAATTCTCACCTCATAAGATGCTTCTACTATTATATTGTTTAATTATTAGCATTTTAATAGAGATTGATAAATGAAAAATTTAACACATGGATATTAAAAATATATTCCTGAAACACAAATGTATAAGGAATTCCATGCATGTAGGGCTGGGCAGATAGGTAGGTGGTCTAAGAACATGCCTGGCAAGTATAAGGACCCAGGTTCAATCCCAGAAACCCCGTGCCTTGCAGTCTCTGGAGGCCCTGCTCATACCTTGCCTGCCACCAAAGGTGGATGTGGTGGCAATCATGGGTAATCCCAATGCTTGGGAGGCAGAGACAGGAAGATCACTATGAGTCTGAGCTGTTTAATGAGACTTTGTATCAAATAAATAAATGCTGAAAAAAGAAAATTAAAAAAAGATTCACCTGTAGGTGACCTCTTATAGTGGGGATCCTCAAACACGGAGCATTGTTGTTGTTATTATTATTCCTGCTGTTATTTTTAAACTTTTTTGTAACACTGTTTTGCTATGCAGTTTAGGCTGGTCTTGAGCTCTTTTTGTAGCCAAAGCTAGCCTGGAGCTCTCAGCAATCCTCATGCTCAGCTTCCAGAGTTCTGGAATTACAAGCATGTGCCATTGTAAAATGGTAAAAATGAGAAGTTCTTTATTTTAATTTTTTATACTTTGTGTGTGTGTGTGTGTGTGTGTGTGTGTGTGTGTGTGTGTGTGTGTGTGTTGCTGAGAATCAAACCCAAGGCTTGTACAAATAAGTTAAGAACTCTACCACTGAGCCTCATCCCCAGGCTATGATTCTGAGAGTTCCTAACACTCAAAATGCACTAGAAAAATTCATTTTTAGAGCTATTTTAATCATGTCTGAATATACCAACTCCATTAACTTTCCATGTTTGTTTAATTCTACAAACTTTGTATTTATTTTAAAATTGCATCCCTATCATTTCCAAGACGGATTCTTAGGAAAAATTTTGTGTTCAGTTTTCATGTTTGTGTAGTTCGTCTAGTGCCTATTGCGGAATATGTTGTTTCATTCCAGTGGACTTGATCAGATGCACAAGTTGGTTGCAGGTATTGGAGTTTGCTTCCTAAGAATAGCTTCAGGATTTAGATTGCAACCTGGCTTGGAGAAAGCCCCATGGGCTTCTGGGAAGTGCAGAGATCCACAGTGGTCAGAATACTGTATAGATATCTGCTAAATCTATTTAATCAATGACATAGGTTTCACTGTGATATTTATTTGATTTTTTTGGTCTGGTTGAACTCTCTACGAGATTTTAATTACTGTACATTATTAAGGGTTTTCAAACCTTTTTGTAGAATAGAATTCTAGCTAAATTACATTGGCTGCATCAACGTCGGATCCATAGAAAACTTAATTTCTTTTCTTCCTGGTGGGATGTTCTTTTTAACCAATATACAGTGACTGTCACTGTCTCTTCTGATTAATTTTATTTATTTTTATTCCATTTTAGAACATTATATTAGTTTGAGATCTCTTTGTTGGAAATGAGTTTAGGTTTTGAGATTCTACTCTATTTATGTCTAAATAAGACCATCAAAATTTAGAAAAAAATATAAATTGAAATATCTTTACCACACCTAGTCTATGGAAAACCATAGTGTAACACCACAGTACACTGTAGAATCTGTTGTTTTCTCTCATATTGGAAGGGGTGCCTCAATACTACAGTTCACTCTGTAGCAAAAATAACCTACCACTAGCCTGAAGAAAAAAAAATCAAAGAGTTTTGTGAAGCGTGTAGACATATAGCATTTTACGGACTTTGAAATAATGTAAGAACATAGTGGTTTCCCTATAGCTTCTCCAGCATTTGCTATGTGATTTCTTCATATTGGCCATTCTTGCCGGGGTGAGAAGGAATCTCAGTGGTGTTTCAGTTTTTGTTTCTCCACAGCCAGCGATACTGTGCATTTCTTTACGTACATATTGGGCATCTGTGCACCTTCTTTTGTTAAGTGTCTAGTCATTTCACTTCACTTTCACTTTTTATTATTTAGAAGCTCTAATTATTTTGTGTTCTTATCTTTCAGATAGCAATCCTCTGGGTGAGAAGAAGTTGGCGATTTTTTTTCTCAGTCTGTAGGCTATCTTTTCACACTGCTAGTTGTTCCTTTGTTGGTGTAGAAACATTTTAATTTGATATGACCCTACTTATTGATTCATACCTGTTTATTATTCTTACTATGTCTTTTGTAATCTTTTTTTTCTATGTCTGTCTTTAATAATTTCAGATATTTTAACTTCTACTATGTTAAGTATTTTTTTTTCTAATCTTTATTTATTTGCTTGGTACAGGTTCTCATTATACAGCTTGCACTCATCGTTATCCGCCTGTCTTAGCCTCCTCAGGGCTGAGTATACAGTCATGTGCCAGGATGCCCAGTTTTGGTGGTGGGCTCTGCACAGGGCCAGCATAGGATGCTTGGGGATTGAACTTGGTTCCTTGTGCTTGCCAGGCAGGCACTTTGACTGCTGAGCTATGTCCCTGGCCCAAATGTTTCTGTTCTACTATTAGTTCTTTGACTCATTTTCACTGCAATTTAGTGTATAGTATGAGATATCAATCTAGATTCAATTTTCTGTGTGTGCACAGCCAGTATTCTCAGCACCATTTGGTAAAGATCCTGTTTTTTCTTCTATTGAATGGTTTTGGATTCTTTGTCAAAGATCAAATAGTTGAATGTTCTGAGTTTATTTCTGCATCCTCTGTTCTGTTCCTTTGATTTTCATGTCTGTTTTTGTACAGTACCGTGCTGTTTATTTCACAATAACTTTGTAATATAACTTAAAGTCTGGAATTTTAGTTTCTCCTACTATTCTTTTAATATACTAACTCACCAAAAGGAATCAAAACCTTATTTATTATTATAAACATATACTGAAAAAAGGCAAATGTTTGAAAGTCAACACATCATAAGCTGATGACTGTTTAAATGAGGTCTTGCAACACATAGTTCTGTTTTCTTCTCAAAGTATACACTAATGTTAAAATATACGTATTTGAGGCATTATGAAAGCATTATATTTAACCATAAAATATGCTGTAACTTATTTTCTTCATCTTTGCATCTTCATTGTATCTTCGCTATTAGCTGCATTTCATTTCTTTGCTAAGCAAATATGATAAAGTCTGTTCTTATAATGCATCTATTTTTGCCAAAAGAATAGTTAGTAAGCACTCTTTTGCAAATTCCATATTTGTGTACACCTCTTGAGTGAATTTAGATTTACTGATTTTGTTGATTGTCATCCAACACCTACTTCATGAGCTGTTTCTTTTTTAAACCTCATACCTTTTGAAGAATCTCCTCCTATACAACATGTGATGTTTATTTCATCCTATGAGTACTGAAAACTTCAGTATGCAGATTTCAAATAAGTTAAAAATTAATGTAAGTGTATCTTTTCTAACCTAAAAATATCAACAGAATCAACATAGGAGAAATATTATAATTTGTATAAGTCCAGTCAGCTCTATGTTAAATGCCTAACTATAGTAGAAAAGCAATGCCAAGCAAAAAGTTACATGTTCTTAGCCAAATACCAAACCTTCTGTAGAATGGCATACATTTTCCTTTTTAACTATATATCCACTACTACTGTCATTTAGAAAATCAACAATAATGCTTGGGAGCAACTGCTTATATAAACATTCTGCATGTGTCTCTGTTTCTGTCTCTGTCTCTGTCTCTGTCTCTGTCTCTCTGTCTCTCTGTCTCTCTCTCTGTCTGTCTCTGTCTCTCTCTCTCTCTGTCTCTCTCTCTCTCTGTCTCTCTCTCTCTCTCTCTCTCTCTCTCTCTCTCTCTCTCTCTGTCCCTCATACACACCTTTTAGCACTGGGGCTATCTTTGGCTGATTTTACTCTACAGGTATTTTGGTCCAGCTGTTAGGATCAGCTTAATGTTTTTAGCACTTAAAAAGATTTTTTTTGAGTCCACATTGCCTGAAGCTTTAAAGGAGCGAGGGCCCTGTAGCCATCACCTATGTGGCTGAACCTATCTTGCAGATGTTTATCTGGGTCAGCCCAGGATGTGAGCATGGGCCCCCCCATCTCAGTTTGTGTCCTTTTCCCTGACAGCACCCAATCACTTGAAACGAACTGTTTGCAATTTAAGAAAACTCTTTCTGCAGTTTTTAGCAAAGTGACCAAATTTTCCACAGTTAAAACATTTATTTTTATTTTGTTGAGATAAAAATTGTTTAACTGTGTAAACAGTCCTTGTAGGGCAGCCGCCATAGCAAGGCCCTGTTGATAAGCTGGTCCCGTCTCCGTGCAGAGGCAAATGTATACCTATGGGGGCGAATGGCAGCTTGGCATTTGCATTTTAAAAGCTAATTGTCTGACAAGTTCCGAGTTTTGTTTCACATTACCAAACAACCTCTCAGCAACTTGAAGCAGCAGATGAACAAAATCTGCAAAGGGTTCTTCTGGATCATGTCTTATTTTAGTGAAGGAGGAGGTGGCCTCCCCATGGGAGGGCAATCTCTTTTATGCCCTAGTTGCTGCCAACCAGAGTTGAGAAAATAGCCCAGCGTCATATCTAGACTGTGCCTCTGTTGTGGAGAAAATTTTTGTCCCTGTCAGCATCTCATAGGTCCAGCCATTGTCGATCTCTGTATTTCTCCTGGCTATGGAGTCGCAACTCTCAAGATATTCTGACTTCCAAAGCAAGTAATCTCTACCAGACAAGGTGGCCTTGGCTAACGTATGCCAATCCTTAGGGGTGAGCCAACCTTGAGTCATGGAATCCAGTACAGTGAGTGTATAAGAAGCCATGGTACCATATTGTGTGACAGCAGCCTTTACCTCTTTTAACAGTCTAGTGCATTAATTTATATGAACCAGAAAACATGGTTTCTGTACATGATGGAACATTATTTAACCATGAAGATGGAAATTATACTTTTTGCAGAAAAACGATGGATGTGAAAATTTCCGTGTTAAATGAAATAGACCAGATTCAGAATGAAAAAAAAAAGTATGGCTTTTTTTCTCTTATGTATGATATCCAGAAACAAGTCAGGCAAGATGAAAGTAGAGGGAAATCTATCAGACAAGTGGAAAGAGATGAGGGTGGGGAAAGCATAGTGAGTCAGGGTAATGGGCTTACAGTTAAGAAAAAGGTATGCTTACACATAGGAATGTGTTACAATGCAACTCAATATATAGTGTAATAATTAAACATTAAATACACATTCTCAGTTATATAACATTATTTGCCTCCTTACAGTAACCTCCTTAACTCCTCAGATTTTCAACACTGATGGTTGACGCATTGAGTCAACTTGAGAAAATGTGAAGCTTCACTAAGTAACTCAGTAGTTCGACATCCTGGGGTGTTGAGGACATGCACTAGGGAGGCTGTTTATGACCCAGGATGTTGTGATGGTCAATCCGTTGTATCAACTTGAGAAGCTTAGATGTTTGACTAAGTGACTCAAGGCTGTCAGTGGGGTTCTTACATTGTGTACATCCTGGACCTGTGCAAAAGAGATGGTGTGAGTGGTACATCCATCCAAGGACAAGGGCAGGTAGCCTGTTGACAAGGAATTGAAAATAGAGACTCTTTCTCCCCTTCCTTTTCTGTTCTTGATCTTCTCCTGTCTGCTGCAGCCTTGAACTGTTACCTGTCACCATGCCATCATGCTTTGAAGCCAGCTGATTACAGAATGAAACCTCCTCAAACTGTGAGATAAATAAAACATTCCTTCCTTAATTTTGAGCACTGGGTATTTTGCACCTGCAATGACAGCAAAGGGCCTAAGACAAAGTCCTTCTTACTTGTTTTTTCTTATCTCAAATCAAATATCTGTTAAACCTTTTCCTCTTCAGATATATATATATATATATATATATATATATATATATATATATATATATATATATATATATTCCCTTATCTTCTCACTTAAATCAGGACACTTTTGTATACTCAAGCTATAGTACAAATGATAATTTGACATTGTTTTACTTCGTGATTATAATATACAAATCCTTTAAATAATACTGAATACCATAGGATGAAAAGTGCAGAAAGAAAAGTATTCAATGAATACCATTAGATTAGTGCAAATGCATTCATATTTTGAGATCAAATAAATCAAAAGAACATATGATAACTTTATGAATTTCCTGCCAGAACCTCAAGCATTGATTATAGTGTTGGCAAGGATTTCTGCAATACATGTAATGCACAAAAAGAATGTAGGACAGTGCTAATATTTTACCCCAATGCTTTTAATTAGACATATTTTGGCAAACTAGGGTTAGAGTTAAAGGTAGAAATTATCATGATTATTGAAAACAGATACCATACATACGTAGTTTATGATTTTTTTTAATTTTTTTATTTTGGTTTTATTGAAGTACAAATATCAGTGAGACAGTTTTAAGATACCTTTACAAGACGGATTTCATAAATTAATACATTGCAAACTGTTTTCACAATGTTTTGGTATCATAAAAGGTGCATACATGATATTATACTTACAGATATTATCATACCGTATGTCTCTTATCAGTAAATTGAGAGAGTATAGCTGTTTGCGTATCTTATTTTTATACCTGAATTACATCAAAGATTCAATAATTAATAAACACTTGTTATTTTCCAAGTGGTTTTCCATAGTACTAGAAGCCGACATAATATCCTGTCCAACCACCATTAGTACAAATCTTGCCTCTTGTAGAATTATGTAGAAGCACAGCGTTATCTATCCCAACTGTACTCTCCATACACACATATCATGATTCTTCCTTTCTATACCCCTTCCTTTGTCTACACCTGTCAAACATGGGCACTCCATCGTCATTCAACTACTTTAGGTGCCTGAACTCAACAACACAATCCAACACAGTCCAACATTCCACAACAATAGTGAGTTATCCAAAGAAGTCGACGATAGCCATTTACAGCTCAACTTATTATTATGGGCCCGCGGTGTGTACTTTATTTTTATACATTTCTGCTGGATGGTTAAGACCTAGATAGAGCAAGACCTATATACCAACACATTTACTTTATGTTCCTTATGAGGTCTGTGAAGTCCCCTCAGGGTTTATGTTGTAGTCCTGTACCTTATTCTGTAGATCCTTTGTCTATGTCATCCATGTGGATGAATCATGGCCAATGCTTGACCAGTTTGCTCTCCGTGAGAGCCTGAGAGAAAGTTTTTATTTTTGTTTTTGGTCATGGGCATAAACACTTGTCACTTCCTAGAGTAAGAAGTTATGAAAACTAATTGTTTTTATGATAGTCTCCAAAATCTGCACTCTTTTTTGGGTTTCAGGATAACCATTTTGAGTTATAATGCAAAGTGATTCCTTAAATTATCTATTATTAACCCACTGACTCTCTTCTCCATATGCAGACTAAGGTCAGCTGGTGACCTTTGCACACAGGTGTTACCTACTTTAATATTACAATTATGAGAGCAAGTACATTTTTAAGACTGTTTACAATGAAGATAGTTGAAATACATGTACACATTGTCAAGTGTAACTCTAACTCAAATTTACACCAAAAATATATGTATATTAATGGAATTTGCTAAAGCTTGTAACTGTTTACCTATTGTCTAAATTTTAAATTGCCTTTCTTCTTTATTTTATTGTAAGCATTTCAAAATTTCCCAATGAACAAAAAAAACTGCTTAGTGTTTTTATTTTCTCCTAATTATCTTTAACTTAATTTCATACTGCCATTCTCTTAGGTTACCTGTAATTAATTGTGTTAATATTTGAGTCACCATTTGTTTTTCTTCTGGTATTGGGGATTGAACTCAGGACCTTGCTCTTGCCAGGCAAGCACTTATTCTACTGAGCCATCATCCCAGCCCTCATGTTACCTTTTGAATCAGATTAATTTGTTACATTTGAAAATCTTGCAAATGAATTTTACCTGCCTGATTCTCTTTATTTATTTTATGAGTTTTTTGGAATATCACAAAACCAATTTTATTGAGTTTATTGATTTGTTTTCAAAAATATTTAACTTCTTTTTTTTCTTCTAAAAAATAGTAGTATTTTCATATCAGAAATTGGCACTGTATAAGATGAATCACTGAGGAGAAAATCAACAGAAACTAAATGCTTAATTATGTTGGTTCCTGATTGCCTGTTCTTATTCTTTGATAACAGAAAAAAGTTGGAAACAATCTATATGCCAATGGTATATAACTGCTTTGAAAGCCATCAACTGAAATAACAAAGTGAAAAATATTGACTTCTGTTTTTATACATACTTTCTATTTGATATCTAATTAAAATGAGAAATATCTTCACTATTATATAATACATTAAAGATGGGGCAATCGTTTTTACATCAAGGCAATTATATTATTACTTCATTTTTTTAATTTTATTTTTAGGGAAGGGTCTACAGGTCACTCAGGGTCTCACTACTAGATTGGACTTGTAGTGATCCACCTGTTTACAGCCTCCCAAGAGCACGGATTACAGGTACGCACCACCACGCCAAGTCTCAGAGGTCTTCTCAGGATGTCCCGGGATCAGGGCCCACACAGAAGGCCCAGGGATTGAATCCCCAGCATCTGGGCCTGCTTGCAGGTGCTTTAATCTGCTGAGCTATTTGGCCAGCACTAGGAAATTATATTAAATAATTTATGTGCCATTTTACTACTGAAGAAAACACAGAAATACAAATGAATATGTATAGAAAAAGTAACCAATGAATCTCTACCAAAAACTGAGGCACAAAGCACTGCATATTCAAAGTACAATTTAATCAAGGATATATTTAGCTTTTTTCTGAAATCTTAGATAATTCATATTTTCCTTTAGACAATATTTAAAAACTGATTTCCAGGGTGTTGCACTGATTACATAAATTGTTGTAAGTATCTCTATGTATTTTGAAATAGATAATGATATTTTACCTTTTATTTGATACAGAAATTTTATAGCTGTTCAAGGTGACAATGAAAATACTACATGTTAACTTACCAAGTTATGTCCAAATCCAAGATGCTGACATTTTTATATGTATAAAGAGTAGTACATTATAAGATAAGTGAAATACTACACTTCAGATGTTTAAATAACTCATGTGAATACTTTTGATAAATGGATGAGAATTTATTCACAGACAAAATTACTAATCATATTTTCATGGCATAGTCCATTAGCTGACTATTATTAGATTGGAATAAGTATGTCTAAAAACATCCAAAATCATAGTTGGATCGTTACCTCAATAAAAGCCTTTGTGAAAGAGCTACACATATGGAAGTTTCTACAACAAAGTTTCCGTCTTTAGATCCTATGATTCCAATTATTCAGTACTTTGCGTTACTCTTTGTGTGGTATCTACCCACTTGGCAAATCTGCTTGGGATATTGGTTCAAAGCAAAATGTTACTATTTCTAGGTTTCTATGTTAATAATTTATTGCAGTTGCAACATATTTGGACAGAATTCCATGGCTTACAGATGGCACATGGAACCAGAATGTTATAGAATTTATTATTTTCCTTTATAATGATGAAATGATTAAAAAAATTTTTATTATTCCATGACATACTGTTGACACCCTGAGACCAACTTCTTTTTGAATACCACAATGATCCTCTTGATTCAAACATAACTATAGTTCTTACTTCTAGGCATACTACTGCTTTATTTAATGTATCAATAACCCTCCTATCCTACAGTATGCTTGTTGATTCACTTACTTTCAAAGGCATCACTGTCAGACATAGGCTGCCTTTCAGTGATGCTCTTTTAGGTTTCTCAACTACATTGAGACAGTAACCGCTTTTTAGCTACCCTCTGTGACTTCCGTGGACCCATAGATTGGTTATTAGTTTCTTAGTAATGAATGAATCTCTGTGTAAAAAATATAATTCTCTTGTGACTGCTTTCATTGTATTCAAATAAAACTGAATTATATATTATATTTTTTTATACAGAGTGGTAAATAGTTCCACTCTTAGATAATCTTGAAGCTTGATCCACTTGAAAATGCAATCCTGATATTACATTTCTGGATTCTTGAGAGAAATTTCAATTGGGAGTTCACACTACAGGATGTAGGTCACATTCCAAAACTACACGTGAACTTTTGCTGAAAGTCGTTTCCTAACTTGAAGTAAATCTTTCCACAAGGTTCAACAGAAGCCAGAAGTCTACATAATAAAATGTTCAGAAAAAAGCATACATTAGGAGCTGGAGAGATGGAGCAGAAGTTTAGGCTCCTGCTTGGCAATAGCAAGGACACAAGTTCCATCCCCAAGTAGCAGCCCTGGAACCCTGGGGGACTGTGCCAGCCACCAAAATCAGGCATGGTAGTGCACATTTGTAATCCTAGGGCCAGGGCGGCTGAAGCAAGATATATATATATATATATATATATATATATATATATATATATATATATATATATATATATATATAATATTTTTTAAAGAAAGATTAAGCCTTGGTTTTGTAGGATCCTGGTTATTTGAGTAACTGATCTGAGCTTATACACAGTAGAAAATGAAAATTTTCATAAAATGTTGGCAGAAAAGTGGGGAGTGGTATGATAAATAAAGTAAGCAGTTACCAGCAGTGACAAATGTGGTAAATAAGGATCAGAGTCTCTAAGTTTTTCTCACTAACATTGAAATCAGCAAGGATGAAAATAATAATTTGGCTAGCTTCCTCTGACTAGGACTTTTTTACAAAGCAGGGTACAGAAAGACATAGCATCACTGGAAATTTGACTTGGCTTTGGTCTTGCATCCCTTCGGCTTTAGTTATATTTTAGTTTATATTAATTTTTGCCTTTTAATTGATATATACATTTAGTCAATAATGGTTAAGTTCCTGACAGGAAGCTGGGACATGAACATAAGCAATCTTAGTTCTTTAACCTTGCCTGTCTCTGTTTTATAAATATTTATCTTTCTGTATTCTATAATGTATCTCTCTTTTATTCCATGTTTTAATTTATTTATACTTTGGCTTTTTCATATAAGAGAAATTATGCAGTATACAAATGTGTATATCTGACTTATTTCACTGAACACTCAAGTCTGAAAGTTTCAAGGTACATATTTTCCTGCGAATGACTCCGATTTATCCTCCATTGCAGCAGAGTATTTATTTAGACAGTAGTCATTTTTCAATATTCTGAATTTATTTTTCTGATAACTTTAACAGTCCTCCGCAATTGTATTTGTCTCTTACATATTCAAATTTACAGACAAGGCCATCAGCGCTCTTTCTTTGTTTGCAAAGCTCTCTGGATTCTGTCCTGAGACTGTGTTTTCATTTCAGTTTACCAAAAATCCTTCAGATTCCACTGGAGATCCTGCCCTACTTTACTGCCTTTCCTTCCTGATGCTCAGTAGTTCTGTACTGGATTATGCTCTTTTCACCATCTGTCAACTGGACACTGAGATTTGCTTGTGGAACATTAATCTTGATACAGTCTCTGATGCAGGATACTCATATGACTTTTTAAGCATGCTTTCATTAACTGCTCAAGGAAAGGAAACATGCCTTTTTTGGACGACCTAGGTTTTGCTTATTACATTTTGGTTTCCTTTTATCCTATTATTTTTACCTCTACTCAAAATTAAGCTTCCTAGATTTGGTAAAGACCTCTCTCTTCTTTGATTATTTTAAAAGTCACCTTCTAGAATTTAGTTTCCATTGGACTATGAATATTTGTTTATTTTATGGCATAACATATATGGTTGTGTACATTTCACAGAATGAAGAGTGGTAATATCAAACTAATTAGCACAACTGTTACCAAAAATGTTTATGAATATTTTTGTGAAGACAATATAAAATATATTTAAAGTATACTAAAATGTATGAAATAATTCCATTTATTTTACCTACTTCTAAACATGCAATATGATATTATTAATTATAATTACTATGCTGTACAGACAACTAGATTATCTTTAACTTCTATCTCTAATATTAGAAAATGATAAATTCTAATTCTATAATATATATGTGTAATACTTTTATCTCTCTAATAATTGTAAAAATGATCTCGCCAATGTTCTTAATCTCTGAGTATTTAAATATCATTCTAGGTTCTGTTGTAAAAGATTTTACAGAGATACTTAATGTCCCATGTCTACTGAATCCAACAAATCTTTCTTTCATACAAATTTAAAACTTAAAAAAAGAAGTAAAAGGTGCTTATTTCTAATGTGAATGATTTTACTTTTATTATATTCTGCATCTTTTTCTCATAGGCTTTGAACATTTGTTCTGTTTTGTCCTGCAATATCCAGTCATTTATGTCTACACAAAATGAAACTCTTATATGCCTAGAAGGACCTATGTATTTGTCCTGAAGATTGAGGAACATGGTTGGGAAATAGTAAAGTTCACAAAACTGTGCTGTATTTGACTGCAATGAGTGTATTTCGTCCTGGGTGTGATTATCCACAATACTGGTAAGTGGATTTGACATCTTGATATCTGTAATTGTTATGTGATTAACTTAGCCCTGGGAAAAAGCAATGAGCATAATTTTGAAACTTAGATTGAAGTGTTCTAACTAGGGATATAGGTGGTATTTAACATTGTTATAACTCAGTCAACAGTATGTTTCCCAGATGTTTGTCAGTAAACTTACACAATAATTATAGCCTACACTTAGACAAGATATATTTCTCTTGTTATAGTCCTATTTGCATGAAATTTAAATTCAGCACATAAATTGGTATGGCTTGTGTCTGGATGTCCTCTCAAACTCCGTGCAGTTCATTGTAGGTCATAGGTGGGACTTTTCTAGAAGTAGCTGGATCCTGAATGTGTGCTGTTGGGATTGAGGGTGTGATTATTAAATTAGTCCACTAATTGTTTCGGTGCCTTCTCTAATACAGGGAGCCTTGCTAGAATACAAAAGACACTGAAAGAAGCTGTTATTTCAGCTTGCAGCTTGGTACCTTCTGTTTTTGTCTTCTAGCTGCTAAATATTTCTCCTCTGTGATATCCTTCTTAGACCCTGCCTTGGAGCCAGCCAACTATGGACAAAACCTCTACAAACCATAAGCCAAAATAAATATTTTCTCCTTTAACTTTGGGTGGTAGGTATTTTGTCTCAGAAATGAGAAAGTAATAAAAGCATGAATTGTCCCAAAGCACCATGCTTTTAGAATTTAATGTTTTTCAATTGCTTACAGAATTTCCACACAGAGCATATCAAATAAATGAAACATTGAGTTTCACAATATTTCATTGAGCAGTTTTGTATATTGGGTTTTTAAAAAAATCTTTGCTATAGCCAATCTTTTTCTAATGTAAACGTTTTGTTATTTATTTAGTGTTATCATGATCACAAAAACTCGAGAATAGAAATGTATTCAGAAGACTTCCAGGTAGCCAATTTTACTGCATTTGTCATTATGTTGGGAAACAATCACTTCACTAGTTTGCTTCACTCATAAAAATGCATTTTTCTATGAATTTCAAGTGAAATTTCATTTCTATTGTGAAAATTTAGATTGCAGATCAGCTCGCTTCCACCAGATCTGTGGTTTTGGAACACACCTGACCCCTTCTCTGCAGGAACCGCTTTGTCAGGAGCTCCACTTATCTATGATAAACAATGGCCTGAGATTATATGGAAAACTGTAGCAATAAACAAATAGCAACATTAAATATCTTTTAATATGTTTACTTTCTTTTCTAATCATTATGTAAACCATTAATTCATTACTATGCTTCATTTGTAAATTAAATTTTATTATAGATATGGATAGATAAGAAAGGTATTCTTAACTTGTATATTCACTGTTCACATATCAACTGTAGACTTGAAATGTATCACTCATGGAAATGAGGAATTATAGAAGTCAATTGGATTTTTCTAATATATTACTTAACTAACCAAGATATTGCAAAAGAAAAACCTAAAAGGATATATGACTTATCTGTATCTATCAAAATATTAATTTTTCTATAGTTTATTATTTTCATTCAATTTGAACAAAAATTCATAAAATAGTAAGTATATATACATTCATATTTGAATGATCATTTTATTAGGCAACACTAAGCATTTCAGTATGTATCTACTGTTTCTAACATATATTTACGTGTATTAATTAGATTCTAAAGATAAAGAACCTCCTATAGATAAGCAAGGTCAATTTCATGCACAGATAATGTAATTGATGAAATTAACTAACCCAGCACAGTTTTTCCTAAGGCAAAATTATTTCTGCCAATTTAAATCAGTCAAGAATGTATGAAAATATGGGCTAAGGAGAGAGCTCAGCAGAATAAGTGCCTGTCTAGCAAGCGCAAGATCCTGAGTTCAATCCTTGGTACTGAAAAATAAGAAAAGAAACTATGAAAATAAACCCAAGAAAGTTCTGTCTCATGAAATATATTAGCTGTGTTTTATAGCTATAAAGACTCTCTTATTAATGAAGCAATAAATATTTATTTATTATAAAAATACTTTTACTATAAAATTTTGAAAATACATATTATTCCAAGTATGTTTTCACTAAATACCACTTATGAACATACACTCAAAAGACCTGCAAAATGCTTTTAATTATGGCACAGCATTTTATAGGACAATATGTGCAAGCTTTTTTTTTCTTCCACTTTAAGAATTATTTTTGGGACTGGGAGATAGCTCAGTAGAATAAGTGCTTCCTTGGCAAGTACAAGGGCCCAAGTTCAATACCTTGTTCGGAAAAAAAAAAAAAAAGAAAGAAAGAAAGAATTATCTTTGGGCTGGCCAAATAGTCAGAGGATTAAAGCTCCTGCTTAGGCAGATGCAGGGTCCAGGATTTCGATCCTTGGGTCTGCTGTACCAATTCCGCTGTCAGGGAAGGCAGAGACAGCAACTGAGGCTGGGCATGGTGGCGCACACCTATAATCCCAGCACTTGGGAGGCTGAAAACAAGAGGGTCACTATGAGTTCTACCCATTGAGAGCCTGTGGACCCTGTAGACCCTGTCATAGAAAGTACACGCACATGTGCATACACACACACACACACGCACACACATACACACACACACAAATTATCTTCATAATATATAGATTAAGAGTACTTGGAAGTTTCTGAAAACTATAAACAGCATTAAGAGGTAACACAAATTGATGAAAAAAATGATGCAGTTAAAACCATTTCAGTAATCTATAGCATGATGTTATTGTTAGAATATACAAGATATAAAAAAGTTTTAAGTATTCTATTTTCTATTTGAGATAGCATCTTACTGTGTATTTGTGACTGTCCTTCAGCTCACTTTGCAGCCAGACTTATCTAATACCCCTGCCTAACCCTCCGGAGTGCTGGGATTATGAGCATGTGCCACCATACTTGGCTAAAAAGATACTTCAGAGTTGACAAGATGGCCACAATTCTCAGTTGCAAAATATATTATTTTCTAGTATACAACAACATTGAATTAAAGCCAGATAAGGGACAATAATAAAATTTATTAAATGATAAAGCATGGAAATGTAATGGACTGTGCTTTGATCACTGATTAAATTGTATATTAACATTATATTAGTAAGTCATGTGCATTTTTTTGTACAGGGGATTGAACTCAGGACCTTATGTTTGACACATGGGAGCTTAAGCCACTGAACTCTCTCCCCAGCCCTTACATATTAGTTTATTATGAAATATTCAGTAATAAGCAACATACATCTATTTAAATATTCCATTAAAATAAAATGTCTTAGAAATTAGGAAAATTTAAATTTATTATGCAAATATGACCTTTGCATTTGTGAAACATGAGTAAAGCATTTCTCAAAGAGAATCTAACAGTCTCAGAGAGGAAAAATGAATCATTTAAAGCAATAATAGATGTCTCTACTTTGACTAAATAAAATTAAAGAAACAATTCAATTCAAATAAATACATGGAAAGGAACAACAACCATGAAAATCAATGAAAATTAAAAATGACATTAAGAAAAACAAAGGGAAAAAGCAAAACAGCCCAATGTTATATGACAAGTTTAATAAAGTTTATCAACCATTACAATTTTGCAAAATCAGCAGACAAAGGCAGTATTGTGCCTTGGCTCATGAACTTAATTCCTTCAATGATTCTGGTCATGAAAGGAATTAGATGAGAATCACATGAAATTCATTGGTCAGCTTTAATGTTGACTTAGGGCAAAATTTGGTTTGGTACTCAGTCAATTTCCTTTGCAATCAGAATCATGGGAAAAATAGTATGTGTATCAAAGTTCCACTCTCTACACACACACATGCCAATATTTAGGAATGAATGGATGAGCGTAATGCAAATGTACAAACAAAAATTACAGTGGATAATTTATTTTACTTTACATGGTTGCAACAAAGTTCAGAGAAACAACTTACCAAATCATATATAAACTAAATCTGATGACACCTAGAAGAGAATTTTACACATTGAAGTGTTTTTCAAGATGTAACTGAATGAAGTGAGAATTTGAAGTCACTTATTTCAGAACAGCACATCCTCATTACTCAAATGTTCTCATTGCTTTAGTGCATCAGTGTCTCTGAAAGAACCAGAAGAATCCTCTGATGGAATTCCAGGGTCCGAAGTCAGACATAGGCCACACTCATGACATTATTGATATTTGACTTGTTCATTTGGCCCCGACTTACAGAAACTTTGAGCAGTCTCAGAATAGGGTCCATAGCTTCACAAAGGGCTGATCACCTCTGTTTTTTGCAGAGATATAAGTGGAGCCTGTAGCAATTCTGGTCCCTAGGAAACAGTGAAATCGTGTAAGAATTATTAACATTTATTGGCTTTGTGTGGAGCTTATATATATAGTTTAAAAGGATATGCTTTGGTATGAGTTTAACAAGAGTTCAGATGTAGTGTTTGGGTAGAGGGTTGGCTTGATTGAGTTTAGGATCAGAGGGGACTGGTGGTTCGTATTTCCAGGGAGGGCCATCATCAGTGCCTTGTTGTCTATAGCTGAAGTGCTGCAGCTTTTGTCCTGGTGCTGCACCACTTCCAAGCTGCCCCAAACTAAGCAGTTTTGCTCAACCATGCATGGGTAGCATGACTTTCTGCCTTGGATTCACAGACCATGGACTGAATCTCCATGAAACATGAAGCAAATTAAACCTGATGTATATTAGTTATAAGTGCTGGGTATTAAGTCCCAGCAATGGGAAAACTCATTAACGAAAATGTGTTAGCTTGTTTGTTTCAATGACTGAAATTGAACACAGGTTCTTATGACCACCAGAAAGGTTATTGTAATCAAATCAAAACATTAGCAAAAGCATTTTGTAAACTTCAAAACATTTGTATAACTTGTTGGTAATTTTAGTGGTCTAGAAAGGAGGGGATTTTTTTTTGAAAAATATATTAAAATTTGTCAGGCAACTCTAAGTCTTACTGTGAAGGTTTTGCAACCAGCATTGTTTTGGCATCAGTACAATTTGCTGAAGTCATATTAAAATACATTTTAAATAAAATCTAAATTATGAGTGATTATTCCTTTTGATAATGACAGTCTCTCTGCTCTTCTGGAAAATTGACATTATTTTTATTTTAAATATTAACTATTGAATTTCCTAAGCTTGCTTAAGTAGAAAATATCTGAGGTTGTCCTTGAGTACCTGGTAACCCATCACTATAACCTGCTTTTCTAACAGACTGTTACAAATAAGTTGCATAAAAGTGACAGAGTTTACTCTTTCTTCTAACACCCATTAGTGTTCATAATCCCTTTCGTGTACTCTACTAACCAATCTCCTACTTCTTGAGGATGAAAATAAATGGTCCTGATTAATGCATGTAGCAGAGACTGAAGAGAAAAAATACAATTATGAAAGGATCAACTTAAATAAAATTTTGTACTGCAGGCAGCATAATAACCAAAACTTTTTTTTCATAGGATTATTGAATAACATTCCACTTTTGAAAGTGAAATAAAATACTACTACATTTTGGACACTGTATCATAAAAACAAAAAACCATTTATTTCTCAAAGAAGCTAATTTTATCAGCAAACACTAATTCATGATATCAGCCTAGTTTCTGTTCCCACTTAGCTGTTTTTCAAACATGCTTTTGGAGGTTATGTCCTTTTTCGAACCCTTAAAAACTGGTCCTTCAAGCTACATAATGCTGCTGCCACCAAATTGCTACAGAATTGCTGTTTTGCCCCAGGACTCTTCCTACTGTCCTCGTTCCACCACTGCAGGTTTTGACCATCTGGCATGCTGCTTCTAAATAGTGCCAGTGTGTCATCTGTCACATCACACATCCCCGGAGGATATCTTGAATAATTGCTCATCTCAAGCAATAATAACACCTCTTGAGGCCAAGAACAAGTTGTTTATATATCTGTTCTGCCTCCAGCATTATCTAGGCATTCAAATTGAAAAATTAAATAAGCATTCTACAGCAAGCTATTAACCACTGCTCAATCTACCAGTAACCTCTAGGTATATAGGCCAGATACTATTAACCCAAACTGCAAGAAGCTATCTCATGTTATTTTGTCTGTGGACTTTATCCAGGAAAAGTGATTCATTGTTTCTGGTGCAGGATGAATTATGGAGAAATGTGTGGGCATCTTCACATAGCAGCTTTTCCTTTCTATGTACAGAGAGTTATTTTCAAGCAATGGTAGTATGCTAAAGAGAACACAACTTCAGTGGATTTTAGAGGTAAACATGAGAATGAAAATTAGAATGTCAGGGTGTCCTGAATGTCAAGTTTCAGGTCTCTTCTGTATAGTAAAGCAAACAATTTAATACAATTTCATATAAACTTCTTCTAAATTTACTATAATTAAATATAAAAAATGAGAAGTTTTATCAAATATGGATTCAGAGCATGTTTCCATTATATTCCTCATTAAACAGTCTTGGAAAATGAATATTCATCCCACTGTTTATAGGTGAACAGAAGTGTCATGCTGAGGAAACCAATGGCCATTCCAGCTTTCATTTCATTTTGTACTACTATCACTGAAAATGAGTAATTTCAGGAGAATAAACATATATTTCCTCATACTTCTGCAACTTAGGGAGTCTGAGAATAAGGCCTGCATAGGTGGCAGTGCATCTTTGGGTGCACTATCACATGGCTGAAGGGAGAGGAGCCAGCTGAGAACCCATTTCCTAAATAATTTTATAAATAGTGGCATTAATTAATTCACAATGATGAGTTCTTACGACCCTCTCACCTCAAACTTCTATTTTGTTGAACTGGGGATTGAATTTCAACAGTGGATTTGGAAAGAGCACACATTTAAACTATAGCAGGCCATAAATCATCTTACTAAAAACTCTGACACCCTCAGAGACATTTATATGAGATCATAATGTGTACTCTCTATATATTCACATACAAATATGTATAGACACACACACACACACACACACATATATATATGCACATGCTGTGGACACATACAACATAATATATATGTGTATTACTTATGTAGGCTGCTTATATACACACACTATATGTGTGTGTATATATATGTATATATATATATATATATGTATGTAATCTATCTAACTATATATATATGTAGATTCTGTAATTCATGTATTCAACCAACATCAAAGATACCCAGAAGAGTACTCTCATTTGTGTTAAACATGCATGAATAAAGAGCTATTTGTATAACATTCATTTTTCTTCAGTGTTACATACAATACAGAGACAAGTTACATGGAAGGAACTGTACACCATTCCTGGCCATTTAAAGGAGTTGTGTATCCATCTTGCTAGCCACAGGCATTCTGCAGTCATTGTCCATGAATAGTAAGAAATATACATCTATTTCTATACAATAGAATATCAGTAATTTGAGTATATTATAAATATGTTTATTCATTGAATATATATATACACTTTCATGCTTAAATAAATCTAAGAATGGAAAGCTTATTGTTCATTTTATTTTGTTTTATTTCATTTTGAAGAGTAAAAGCAAATAGCAGAAACAAAGACATGAATAGGACAACATACAGCAGTACATAAGTTAAAGATTTTAAAAAGAGAACTAATTGACAATGGTTGTCATTGTCTGTTTTTATCTTCAGATCTGTTGCTTGGATTAACAGAAATAGTTGTACAACATTGGGCAAATAGTTGATCATCAATGCGTGCTTTGAAGAAATCATAACTGTTTTTTCCATATTCTTGTCTGCCTTATATTTTTTAAAACTTTATTTTATTTTATTTTGAAGAGCAAAAACAAAAACAAAAACAAATAGAAAAAAGGACAGCAAAAGGATAATGTGCAACAATATGTATGTCATAGATTTTCAAAACAGGAATAGTAATTAGCAATGGTTGTTATCTATCTTTATCTTCAAATCTGCTGCTCAGATTAACAGATATGTAAGATTGGGGAAGCAACTGAATATTGGCATTTGCTTTCAAGAAATCTTAATTTTTGCTTGTCTTTTTGTTTTAATTTATTTTAAAGACAGTATAATAATTGGCAAGACATTAGAAATGATACACATTTAGAAGACCAAGATGAGAGGTATTCAGTTGTGGGTTTTGCATTACACATTGCTGTCCTCAATGTAGTTGCTCAGATCGCAGATATCAGCATACAGAGTTAGTCAAGGTGAAAATTCTAAACATCAGTGGCTATTTTCGAAAAAAAACTGATGGAGGGTCCGGGGAGATAGCTCAGTAGAATAAGCATTAGCCTGACAAGTGCAGGGTTCTGCGTTCACTTCCTGGTACTGAAAAAAAAAAAAAAAAAGTGATGGAAACTATGAGTGCAATCATCTCAGCCATTCTTGCATGTTTTTCCCTCCTTCCTTTTTTCCTACCTTTTCTTCTTTCTCTCATCTTTATTGTTTAATCCTTAAGTTCAGTTACTTTCCATTTTACTATACCTATTATACCCTTCAGGTTCTAGTGGCTTCACTTATTGGTAAATATAAATTATGTTATACTTATTTAGCACTTTATTTTTCTTCAAAAAACTTAGCCATAAAAAAATTATGTGCCTCTAAAGACAAGAATTTGAAAAATAGTAATTTTCTGAATTGTTCTCTTAAGGTAAATATGTGTTTTAAATTCATATTATGAGTAGGAAAATAATTATAAAACAAAGACAGAAGAGTCAGAGAATGATAATTATTTCTCACTAAAATATGTTCTCAATTATTACTTAAAGGCTGTGAAATTTTAAAATGGATTTAATTTCAGGCTGTAGTTTAAACCATTGTATTTCAATATGTGCATAAAATGTCCTATTATTCTGCTTATGTTAATCAATTACACATTCTTCAGGGACAATGGAAAAATACATGTAAAATTCTTAAATGATAGTGATCCTATCAGAAGTTTAATTACAAATCACCCATTCACTAACACTGTGTTATTATTGAGTTTGTAAACATTGTTTAAAGAAGTTAATAGATCTAAATGTAAATTATAGGAAATACATACTTAGTACTGCAACACAATTTTCAAGTAAACATAACATCAATATAATAATTGGGAACAAACTTAATATGTTAGATATAATTCCAAGCTCAATTTTATGTCTGTTGACTCTATTTTGCTATAAATAATGGATAGGTCCATCTTTACAAAAAGAACTATTTAAAGAAAAATATAAATTTAACTTGACATTTAAACCTGATTTTGATGTTTCATATTTAGCTATTGGTTTTTGTATATTTTAAATCACTGTATTAAAAACACTTCAGATAATAACTATAAATATTTCATCCATATAAATTTAATTCTGGTTCTCATTCTTCCATTCCTGAGAATATTGCTCATAAAAGATAATAATTCCAGATAATATTCATTATTTCATTTGTGGAAAATGTCTGTAAATACATGTTATTTTTATTTAATTTCAATCTACCATGATCTTTTCTTTCTTCACTATTTTTTATTAGTTCACCTAGTTTATACAGCTGCACAACATGAATATTAACATACTTCTCCATTTGCATCACATGTGTTAATCATTTTTCTGGCCCTTCATTCCTCTTGTCCTTGTTTCCTCCTTTCCTTTCCTTCCTTCCTTCCTTCCTTCCTTCCTTCCTTCCTTCCTTCCTTCCTTCCTTCCTTCCTTCCTTCCTTTCTTTCTTTCTTTCTTTCTTTCTTTCTTTCTTTCTTTCTTTCTTTCTTTCTTTCTTTCTTTCTTTCTTTCTTCCTTTTTTTTGTCTGGAGAGCAGTGCTTCACTGAGTATAATAAATTTTGATCCAGCAAGCAGTTTGGACTTGTAGTGAATCTCCTGTCTCAGCCTCCCCAGTGCTGCGATTACAGGTCTGTGCCAAAAAGCCTGGTTTGGGTGACTGGCATGGTACACCAGGGATGGCACAGAAAGTAATGATTGACTCTGGGACCTTGCTTTCACCAGGCAGGCACTTACACTGCTCAGGTATCTCCCGAGCACTATGTAAATTTTGTTTGTTTATTTGTTTGTCTTTTTGAGACAGGGTCTCCCAATGCACTTCAGGTCAAGCTGTCCTTGAGTTCATTTTGCCGCCAAGGCTGGCCTCAATATGGCAAACAGCCTCCTGATTCAGCCTCCTGAGTGCTAGGATTACAGTGGTACACCACCACGCCTGGTGATTTCTTCTTTTTAATAGATAAACAGTATTTTACTATGAAAACAAACTATATTTTTTTAATTCAACTATCTGTGCTTAGCTATTGTGAAGTGAGCTGTAATAAACATGACTATGGAGATAAGGATATTGCTGACTAATGCCTCAGCATCTGTAACACAGAGCAGTGTATTCGATTCAATTTTAGCTTTATTTTTAGGTCTTTTTTAAGAATCTGAGCTTTTTTTATTTTAGGGAAGGATCTACAGGGTGTTTAGAGTCTCACTACTAAATCGGATTCATAGTGATTCTCCTATTTACAGCTACCCAAGTGCTGGGACTACAGGAGCATGCCACCATGTCCAGTCTCAATTGCCATCCCAGTGTGCCCTGTGGGTGGGACCAGCATAGCAGGCCCAGGGATTGAACCCTAGGTCCCTGTGTCTGCCTAAGCAGAAGCGTTCATCAGCTGAGCTATCTGTCTGACTCTTGATACAGTGTTTTATTGGTTGCCCAAATGATATTTTAATTTATGACCTTGGGAGGCATGCGTCACCATGCCTGGCTCAACTTGCTTTTTTTTAAGCATGACCTTTCTATGTAGTTCAGTCTGGCCTCAGAAGTCCCGGCACTGTGTTCATACTGGATCGTATGATCCAGTGCTGGGATAGTACAATTGTGCTACCATGCCTGGCTCAATGCAACTCTGATTAGAATTTCTTGATATTTTAGATAATGAATACTTTTTGCATGCTTTTTAGCTTTTCCTTTGAGGAGCATGTGGTCAATTTATTGCCTAGATTTCCATGATTATTTAGTCTCTTGCTTCTTAGTCCTTTGCATACCTTATAGATTTTAGGTTTTAGTTTTCTGTTGGAAGAGTAGTTGGCAAAGTATTATTACATTCTGTAAGCTGTGTCTCCACTTTGTTGATGATTGTTCTTGTACAGGAACTCTTTAATTGAACATAATCCTATTTAATAACTTTTTTGTATTTGTGTGTGTGTGTGTGTGTGTGTGTGTGCGTGTTTGTGTTGTTGAAGTCCTACTGAAGAAGTCTTTGCTTGTTCCCATGGCTTGGATCATTTTTCATATAATATATATTTTAGCAGTCTCAGTTTCAAATCCTATCTCTAACTCTGTATCTGATCATGTTGGGAATAGAAAAAGCAACAAAGATGAGTAAATTTTGCATCACATGTAAAGAGCAATTAGATCCCAGCAGTCTTTTGGTTTCAAACCCAGTGTTGCATACTCCTCAGAAAACCTCACTCAATGAGTAAGGCATACACCAGGCACACATCACCCTGGAGTATGGTGCTGGGAACCACCGTGTCCAATTTGAGCTCACAGTTGCTCAGATCTCTCCCAAGCTCCATGAGTATGCATCCTTCTCTTCATGATTGTCACTGAGGTCATCTTGCACCAAGTCATTGGCCACGTAAACTTGGGAAACCTGAATTGTGGTTATTTGGTGACTTCAGATTCCCAGAATAGTCCGGTCATAAATAATAGACTATAATTTTTAGATATTTTTGTATTCTTTTTAAAAATAATTATGGCCCTTTCTTTAAATGTCTGATATTTGCACCACTTTGAAAACTGATGGACAGTATGGTACATTTCTTCTTCCAAGTTCGACTGCTTGCACAAGGAGAAACCACTGTAACCATCACCACCCCATTTCCACTTTGCTAGCAATGATTTTTCCCCTGGGACACCACTAACTGTCCATATAATTCAACCACACTGCACATTCTGTTCTGGGCTGATCTTATACCGTCTAAGGCTGGGAGCCTGTGTAAATGTTCTGGAGTGCTTCCTACTTTTATCTAAGCTGTCTTCTGTTTCTCTGTGAAGCCTAGATTCTCTGATACCTTGTACTTGCTTTCTAGAGCTCTTCTCTTTCTCTTCACTAAGTACTGGGTTTGTTTTGTTTGCTATGGACTTCTACTCTGTCATCTTCACGAAGCTTTGAACATTTTATTTAGAAAACCATAGCTACCCATTGGAAAGATTTTAGTTTTGTTTCAAACGTGAGACTTAATGTCATATAAATGTGAATATATCTGTTTCCTGTTTGTATTTCAAAAATTTCAGGGCCATTGAGATAGCTTAGTGGTCTAAAGTGCCTGCTTAGGCAAGCTTAAGCAGGCACAGGGGATCATGGTTCAATCCCTGGCCCCTCTCAAGGTAGGCTGAGCAGACCAAAAATATTTACATTTTTCATTCACTTATCTTTTTTCCCATTTTTCATTTACATTTTTGATCATTTTTAAAAGACTATATAAGCTTTACCTTTCAGTATGATGGCTTAAGAAACCCCAAACATATTGATTATTTTGTGTAAAAAATGCTGATATCCAGAGCTTATAATGAAAAGATAAAATAATCTGTTCTTTGTCAAAATGATTTCCTTACAAGATTCTATTTTCCTTCTTCTTTACTTTCCTAATGGTTAGTAGTTCATATAGTGAAGTGATTCACTATAAGGAACCAATGACCAAAAATGTTTCCAATGAGTAAGGTTTTTATTGTCAATAAAATTCCTCCATTGGAAAAGTGAAGCAGTGATGCGGTGTCCCGCATCTGCTGTTATTTATTTGCTTTCCTAGCTTTTATTCCTCAGATTGTGTCTCCTCTCGGATACTGAATGAGGTCAATGAAATGAAAGCAACATGGATTTCCTTTACTTCCAATTTGGCCATTCATTTCTTTTCAACAAGTGAGCAGGTCAAGGTAATAAAAAGAAACACCTGATTTTGCTAAAAAGATGAATATGGTAATCAGACTAAAAATGTATATTAGAAAGATACAGAATCTTACTGATCAATTAAAGTGTCAGAATCATCAGAATATAGTAGAGCGTTTAAAGATTATGTGTGGTATTAATAGAAAGACAATATGCATTTCAGTGAATATGAACTTCTGTCTTCTGAAATTCTGTTTCAAAAATAAAATTATTTGAATCTTGATAAACTGTTAATGCATACTAATGTGACTTATACCATCAAAACATAAAAGACCCTGTACAGTTTTATCTTTAATTACTTTTCTAAGTTGAAACATAATTTATTAAAATGTAACATCTCAAGATTTGGCTCAGGGACCACTCTTATACATATCACCTTTTGTAGTGCTGCAACAAAAGATCATCACACATGACTTAAGGGCCTTATCCTTGTTACTTTTCCCAAAACCCATTAGGGAAGGAGGAAAGATTTAAGTCACAATTTGTAAATGTTTCCATACACAATCACCTGGCTGCAAGGCAGGGTGTCTTTGCTGAGGTGAATCACAGAGGAGAACTAGTTCATAGCAAGCAGAAAGCAACAAAGGCAAGCAATGGAGAAGACAAGCTTCTTTCTGTTCCTAAAACTGTAGCAGGGATATTAGAATTAGAGCAGTACCCAACCAATCTGCATACTGCCTTAGTAATTATATATTCTTAATCTCAACATCACACATTCCAAGCCACCTATCAAAAAGCCCCATCTATCACTTCAAGAGAATTTGAGGGAACCTCTACACCCACAGCATGACAGTCAGTCCAGGTCCCCAAAGACTAAATCATGTTATTTTGCAGAAAAGGCATTTAATTCATTTCTACAAGTTGCAAAACCTGTTTCCAGCATTGTTTAAAAGTCCAAGGCCCATGTCTCCTCTGAGATATAAAGAAAATTCTGAGCTGAAATGCCCTTTAAAAATAAAAAAGAAAGAAAGCTAAACATTTCCAAAATTCAATAGCACAACGTGGGTATTTTTTATTCCAAAACTATGAATTGGAAGATACAATAGAATGCCATTTAATCAAGTTTAAAATCCATCAGAGTAAACATTAGGCCCTGGAGTTCCATGGGCACATTCTGAAGCAATCTGTTCCAACTTGTGAACCCTAAAGCATTTCGGTGACTCTACCTCTACAGCACCATCTCTCTGCTACCCCATGTAGTTTTACTCCAACATTCACATTCCTTGTTTTTCCAATCATCTGGGGTCTCCACCCTCAGAGGTTCATACATTGTCCTCCTGGGGGCACATTACCAGTCTTCCAAGGCCTTTATTTGAAATTTGGGTGGAGTCTTTCTTGACCCCACAACTCTTGCCTTCTTCTTGCGCATAAAGTCAGTATCATGGGTATGATGCCAGGCCTGCTACCAGCTGAAGTAGTAGCCACGCTTCCCTCTCACTCAGTAGGGATGGATAGCTATGAACAAAATCATGAGAAAAGTTTTCCTAGGTTGCTGCTATTCTCAAACATGGTGCTGTGGAGTGTTCTTCTCCAAAAAAGTTTTCCCCTTTGGAAAAGTCCTGTTGGTTATTGTGGTGTTTTCAGACCATCTCTTCTGTGGTCTTCAGAAATGCTTGGTTTTTTCCTGCTAAATTTTAAGTTACCAATTTTTTTTCTTCCACTTCTGCATGCTATAGCTTTACTGGAAATTTCTTTCTACCCAAACCAACATTGTTTTGAATGATTCTGTTGGGCTCTTCAATCTTGTTTCCCAACACAAACCTGGATCAAATTCCCCAAACATAGGGATGACAACATCAGAACATTAGACTACTTTTAAATTTTTATGTTTTTCTTTTTCTTTCTTTTTTTTTTTTTTTTTTTTTTTTTTTTTTTTTTTTTTTTTTTTTTTTTTTTTTTTTTTTTTTTTTTTTGTGAAACCAGGGATTGAATTAGGCCCTTGTGCTTGCAAGGTAAGCACTTATTTTACTGGCCTACTATTTCCCCAGCCATTTATAGTTTGTTTTATAAATGTATTTATCACAGGGCCTACAGAGTCTCACTACACATATTGGACTTGTAATGATTCTCCTATTTTCAGCCTCCCAAGGGCTGGCATTACAAGTATGCACCACTGTGTCCAGTCTCAATTGCTGTCTCAGTTCACCCCTGTGGCAAGGCTTGCATGGGGGGTGATCAAACCCCATTCCCTGTGCCTGCCTAAGCAGTTGCTTTAATCCGCTGAACTATCTGGCTGGCCCAAAGTTCCTGTGCAAGGCAAATTAATCCACTGACCTTAATCTTATCCTCAAGCAGTCTCTGGACAAAAATAAAATGAATATAAACTCTCTTTCAATGTATAACATACATTATCTGGAGTCCAGCAGTCAATGTTGTCCTTCCAAGCAGAAAACTCTTGGACTTAGTCTTTTTTTTTTTTTTTTTTTTTTTTTGTCTTTTTTGAGACAGGGTCTCACTGTGCAGCTCAGGCTGGCCTTAAGCTCACTTTGTAGCTCAGGCTGGTCTCGAACTCACAACAATCCTCCTGCCTCAGCCTCCCTAGTGCTGGGATTACAGGCATGCGCCACCACGCCCGGCTTGGACTTAGTCTTAAATTCTTAAATTTCTTCTTTCTTTCTTCATCTCTTTTCCTTTTCTTTCTTTCTTTTTTCTATTTTTCTTTCTTGCTTGCTTTCTCTTTCTCCTTCTTTCTTTCTTTCCTTCCTTCCTTCCTTCCTTCCTTCCTTCCTTCTTTCCTTCCTTTCTTTTGTACAGAGCCTCACTCTGCAGCTAGACTCGTAGTGATCCCTCCCTTGTGCTGGAATTACAGGCACGTACCACCACACCCAGTTTCAGGACCAGCACAGCATGGGATATCGGAAATCAAATTCAGGTCCTGGTACTTCCCAGGTAGATGCTTACATTATTGAGCTAATTCCCCAGTCCTTGGTCCTCATCTTTATCAGAAGGATTTCTAACAGTCTTTGATATCTCCCATCAACTATATCCTAAGACTTTGCAGTTCTACACTTCCTTTTTTTAGTCTGGCATCTCCATATTCTTCCCACAAGCTCATGCCAAAGACTCTGAATGACATGATCAATTATAGTAACTGAGGGTCAGCTCAATAGCTCAGCAAACTAAAGCACCTGCTTAGGCAGAATTAAGTGGCTGTGGGTGTGGTGGCATGCACCTGTAATCCTAGCTCTTGGGAGGCTGTAAACAGGAGGATCACAAGGGTCCAATCTACATAGTGAGGCCTTGTAGACCCTATCAAATACATTAAAAATTACAGTGACTGTAAAATCTCCAATCTCACTACCAAATTCTGTCTAAATTACTTTTCTCATTTGCTGTGACAAGATAACCTACACCTAATTAAGAGAGGAAAAGTTTATATAGCTCCAGATTTGTAGAACTTCAGTTCACTGAAGTGAACTGGCTATAAGGCAATGTGACTTGGCAGAGGGAAATCAAGAGGAGAACCAGTTCATGGTATGGAATAGACAGCAAAAGCAAAGTTAAACTTCCCTTACTCAAGCTGACACAATCAATCAAGACTCACAGGAGACAGCAGCTTGTTTGATTGTTTTGAAGTTTTCTTTCTATGGCTAGCTGGTTAAAGAAAGAAAATTCACATTAGAAAAGCATTTGGAGCAAAACTTTTCACATCTTGGTAAACATAACACAAAAAGAATCATCCTTTCACATCCTGCCCCCAGTTACCCATCTGCTTGTAGTGGGCTTCTCCTCCCAACAACACCAGTGATTTAATCAACAAATGAATAAAACATCTCATTTGTTGTCTTTTCATTCTTTAAAAAAGACACCTGTCTTTTTTTTT
This sequence comes from Ctenomys sociabilis, assembly GCA_004027165.1. Classification (NCBI taxonomy): domain Eukaryota; kingdom Metazoa; phylum Chordata; class Mammalia; order Rodentia; family Ctenomyidae; genus Ctenomys; species Ctenomys sociabilis. The sequence continues at coordinate 4,552 of PVKA01002474.1, read as the reverse complement.
CTCTTTACAATTTTCTCTGCTAGTCAATCAAGTTAACACAATAAAAACAACATGGACTTTTTTTTTTCTTCCAGTTTTCTAATTTGGGCAGGAGTCCAGTAAAATCTACAATTAAGATTACTTCAAAGGGCTGAGGAGATAGCTCAGTAGAATAAATGCTTGCCTGGCAAGCTCAAGGACCTGAGTTCAATCCCTGGTTCCACAATAAAATTTAAAAAAAAAAAAGATTGTTGCATTTATCTTTCTGATGTCTAAAACTGGTGTTGAATGATTGTCACCCCTGGAATTCTTTTCCATTTTTGGTAAATTCTTATATTATATCTTAAATATTTCTTCTCTCCTCCTAAAATATATTCTTTAAACTATTTTAGTACGACACTTTTGATAGCTTTTGGAATCTTACACTCAGTCAATGCCATTTTTTTTAAAAAACACACGAAGTGACCTTCAGTCCAAAATAAAGAAAAGGTTAAAAATTCAGTGCCATTTAAAATAGTTGCTTAAGATTGGAAAGAACAGTGCTTCCTGGTGTCTCCTGACCATGCCCACAGTGTGGACTGACAAGTAATGCATGTCTGATTAAAGACAAAGAAAGGTGAAGGAGGATGGGTAGAACACAAGCAGGGGAATAAAAGTGAACGGTGGGAAAAAGTTTGGTCCTTGATTACACACTTTGACCTATTTAAAATATGTTCCTTTACAGTGTGTTTTGTTCATCACTACTACAAGATAAGGAAACTTTAGGATTCAAGTCCTTAGAAAGTTCATATATTAAAATCCCTGTGTATATCTGGCATAAAAGTGAGAGTATCTCAAAACTGACTTAAAGCCACTTCTGAGAACATCTGCCAGCAGTTGTCCTCACCCGGGTCAGACTTCAGCTCCAGCTGTCCACAGTGCAGGGACAGAAACCGTGCCAAGAGGACAGGCCCCGTGCAGTGCAAGTTGCTGTCGCCTTGGGAAGGTTGTGTGTGTTGTCACATTTTATGTACGTACAAATCAGATGAATGTAAATATTTTTGTAAAGCATTTATTTCACTGTTTTATCCAGGTCAGCAATCAGATTGTGGCATGGTGGGTAACTAGAAAAAAAAAAAAAAAAAAAAAAAAAAAAAAAAAAAAAAAAAAAAAAAAAAAAAAAAAAAAAAAAAAAAAAAAAAAAAAAAAAAAAAAAAAAAAAAAAAAAAAAAAAAAAGTAAGTTAAAATAGAAAAAAAAAAAGCTGTGTAAAAATCAAACCAAGAACTTGGCGATGAGAAAATTATCATAAGTGAATTGGTGGGACGATCTCCTTCAGATGCGTACCTTGTTACGTAAACAGTAAAAAGAATTCAAGGATGAAAAGATGTAATTACTAAGAATAAGCAAACATTGGGAATAATTTTAATTTTTATTAGTTCAAGCAGTACAGTACTGCTAGTCTGTAAGGGAAAAGGTCTAAGGATCCATTATAGGCCATGTAATTATTATTACTACTATTATTATTAATGTATTTAGTTCAGGGTTTCTCTACATAGATTGGGCTTGTAGTGATTCTCCTGTTTTCTGCCTCCCAAGCACTGGGATTACGGGCACGTGCTGCACAGCCCAGGCTCAGTCGCTGTCTCAGAGAACCCCGAGGGCTGGGCCAGCATAGCAGGCCAGGGATCAAACCCTGGCCCCTACATCTGCCTAAGCAGGCACTTTAATCTGCTCAGCTATCTGGTCAGCCCAATTATGTAATTATTGTATCTGTAACCTTTATGGAAACATTTAAAAAAGGAAGCAGAACAAATAAATGGTAATTTCTTTTAGGTTTTATAAACTGGATGTTTATAAATTTAAATTCCAGGTTCCACCATGTTAGCTATATATGACAGAAAATAAAGATTGACTATGATACAATTGAATTACACTACAGCAGTGTACAGTGCAGTAAAACTGTGCATAGAAACTAACTTGCTGTACAAGTATTCCATAGGACCAGCAAGCATTTAGAAATGCATTTTAACTTGAATAAACAAGCAATGTATTGTGAAATCAGTACTACAAGAGGCCAAACGTCACATGATCACAACTTCACCAATGTTTATTCCCCCCCACTTCTCACGGTGGGATTGTGGGTGGTAGTCTCCTAACAGTGATAGTTGTGTGTTGCAGATCTCATCTGAAGATGAGAAAATGACAGAAGAATTCTTCACTTCAAATGATGTCAGGGAGACAGGTAAAATATAGGAAAAGTACAAAACTTTTTAGAATAGCATAACCCAAAGAAGGCTGTATTATTGTGAGCCATTAATCTGATTAATGATAACACAATGTCACATTTCCATAAAATCTTATAAAGGAAGCAAAAGCACTACATAGGTTCCTTGTTACATTTGAAAAAAAAAAGAAAAAGATTCTATTGAGCCAGTAGAAAGCAATGATTTCATTAGTGATAGTGAAAACTATCTTCCACAATAGCTCTCTCTCTCTCTCTCTCTCTCTCTCTCTCTCTCTCTCTCTCTCTTCTGTCTCACACCAGCTCTATTTTTCAAAGGTAAGAACAGGCCAACATGTTTATATTTATTTTACAATTGTATTATTTTATTCCACTGCATACATGTTCTGTAATTATTTTAACATGATATTATTTCAGTGGTGATATTCTATTATTTCTTATGGGGAAATTCATTTTGATATACAAGTTCCTTGGATTCCAAATTTGTTTGGGAATGATTTATGCTCACAAACTAAGGTTTTCCTGTATTTGATACTTATGTATTTGTCTTTGCTTTATGAATATAATACCCTTTATATTTTCACATTTGCGTAAATAATGTGTTGCTTTGAAATAATATGAGCAAATGTAATTACAATTAATATACAAGAAGTACACAAATTTTAAGCTGGAAGGCATTGTAGCTTTGCTGAAATGTATTTCTAGATAATTATTTATTTCTTCTTACTTGTTTTTTGCTTTCAATATATTTTGTCACCCCTTTAATAAAGTGACCACTAATTTTATTTTTATATATCTTGAATTTTGATACAAAATTTACATTATTATTGTCCTGTTAAAAATATTTTTTTTACTTGAGTCAATATGCCTAAAATTAATTCCTTAAGATAATTTATATTATTTCATTTAAAAATTGGAAAATTGGATTGTGTTGTAGTTCTACTTTTCTGAATGTTTTTATTTATTTATTGTAATTATATTTACTTGTACTTTTTTGTGTCTTTGGTGCAGGGTCTCGTTATGCAGATTGGACTCCTAGTGATCATCCTGTTTTCAGCCTCTTCAGTGCTGGGAGTACAGCTATGCACCACTGTGCTTGGTCTCAGTGGCCTGCTCAGAGTGTGCAGGGGCAGAGCCAGTGCAGCGTGCAGTGCCAGGGCTAGAACCCCGGTCACTGTGCTTGCATAAGCAGGCTATTTGTCCAGTGTGCTATCACGCTGTTCCCCTTGTAGGAGACGTTTGACTTCAGTTTTCATCTCCTTTATCACATTGCCTCAATATGGAGTTCTTCTTGCAACCAACTGAGTCATCTCAAATTAGAGGATTCTATGTGCTTAGTTAGGATAGTATGGCTCCTTAATACATAAGGAATTTAGATTTCTGGTATTTTGGAAGATGTGAACAGCTCGAATAAGAGTAATAAAAATTTAATTATTATGGGTAGGAAAAAAAATCTTAAAAAAATCTGTTTCTACTTTGGATTGTTGTGTGCCATCAGGTCCTTCTCAGGCCTCTCTAGATGCAAACAACAATTTATTCTAATGAAAATTTTAAAAATGTAAATTAAATCACCAAAGATTATTTTGGTAGATCCATGTACGAAAGACTGATCAATGTTCCTCCTTCTATTACTAACATAGCAAGTTCCCATAAATAGAAAAATTTACACAATTGTCATTACATTCTTTTCATTTGACATAACAGTAAAATTTTAAGTCTGCATCAGTTTGCTCTCTTATATTCTTGGAATAATTTGTTTCTTGATAGCTCAGGAATTTCATTCCATTTTTTACCATAGTCTTCATAATTATAGCATTAACAATAACAAAAGTATTTTTTCTCTTTATTGTATGTATGCTTGTACACATGGGTGTATGTATGTATGTATGTATCTATTCATATGTCTATGTATTGATTGGTGCAGGGGACTGCACCTCTGCATGACCTTTTCTTGAGTTACATGCCCACTTCTTTCTTTTTGTTTTGAGGAATGGTCTCACTAAATTACTACATTACCTGTGTTGGGCTGAAACTCCAGGTTGTAGAATCCAGTAAATTGGTTGCATTCCACCAATGAGTTGTTTGGACAGAGATTTACAGCATATATGTAGTGTGCTTTTCCACAACATGCTTATAATTTAAATTTGCTCTGTGACAACTTTTCCTGATGCTTTTTTATGTTTCATACCCACATCTCCTTTCCAATATTTTTCAGTTATCCTTTTTCACCTTGAAGGATTCTTTTGATGCATCATGTCCAGCTGGGAAAAATCAAGATCAGTATAGATTTCAAGATCAACTAATTATCAAACTTTATCTCACCTGCAGCTTTATTACCTTTTCTGTATAC
>PVKA01002473.1:111473-124516 GCA_004027165.1 Ctenomys sociabilis | reverse complement strand
AAAAAAAAAAAAAATGCCTTTTAGGGCCAGGGAGATAGCTCAGCAGTCTAGATGTCTGCCTGGCAAGCATAAGGACCGAGGTTCAATCCCCAGTACTGAATACCATTCTTACTCTGCGCCAAGCCATCCAAACCAGGGGTGGTAGTGCATACCTGTAATCCCAGCACTACGGAGGGTGAAACAGGATCACTACAAGGCCAAGCTGTATAGCAAAACCCTGTACCAAATACGTAATTTTTTAAAAGTGCCCTTCAGATTTATTTTTTCACATGTTCATGTAGAATAATGCAGACTGACACAGTGCTAAGATACTGTTACTTACCTACCATAATGGCAAAGATATGCTTGAAATACAACAGCATATTCGGGTGTTCTCATGTATACCTGGAAGGCAAGCAAGCTTGCATCCAGGCCTGTGTGCTGGGGACACACCGCCAAGGATAGAAGCACATGTGTGCCCAGGTTTTAGTATGAATGTTTCCTAGAAGCAGGAGCCCAAAATGCTGGCTCTTAGCAGGCATGAGCGGCACATCTAGCCCTCAGATCATGGCTTCTGAGCGCCAGACTTCTCCGAGAAGCCGTTGACCTCAAGGCTTTGGCAGAGAGACTGCAAGCTGGGTGTGCAATATACTGTTACCAGAAAGTCTGGAAGTAATCAGAAAAGGCTGCAGATGTGTAGGAAGAGCACAGTAGCCAGCCCAAGGTTGTGCCTTGTTGCCAAAACACGTTTTGACCGACAGGGTAAGTGATGTTAGTATTTGGCTTTTAATCCTTTACAATAAAATAAGTATCAATGAATGTGTAAACATAAAAATCGAGTAAACGAGAGAAGGAATAGCTCTTCCTTACCGAAGAATTCCAGTTAGTAAATGTAGCCAGAAAGATGAAAATAGAAAATCACTATTAGATAAACACTGTGTAGTGTTGCACACAAGCTCTGGAATGAGAGATAAAATTGGTGGGTGAAAGTTGGAGGCAGGAGAGGATATTTGCGTAGTCCTGAGGTAGAGCCATGTACAGCCTTACCTGGGACCCAGCTCACACAGGGCCCTGCTGACAAGGGGCCTTACCTTGCTCCAGGAGGAGTGGCCCCAGAGAGAGACAGGAAATAGAAGGCACCACAGTGCCTTGTGTAACTTGGCTTTGCAGTTGAATCTATCACCTGCTTCCTTGTTAGAGGCTTGTAAACCCTGGTGCCTGGAGCCCTCCAGCTTTCCTTACCTCCCAGAGAGCTCCCATCACCTTTTGTTTTCTGTTCTGAGGCTCCCAATTGGTCTTAGCTCCTTTCTATAACTTTCTCAGTGCTAGGCCAGGAAGGATTGCTGTGGTAGGACCAGGAGTGAAGAGGAGGGGCTGAGGCTCACTCTTCCCTGTGTGCTTCCACAGGGCTCTTTCCTCACCCCAGCCTTGTATTACCCTCCTCTCACTTGGCGTAGGACCCATCTGTGAACTGCAGACTGTCCACAAGTCTCTCTAATAGAGACTCTCTATTAGCGATGGTCATATCATCTTGCAGTCTCCATTTTTCACATCTGTGTTCCCATCCATTAGTGTGACATTCATATCTGCATTCCCAGGGGCTTGCAGGCAGCCTAGAAGGTCCTTAATGGGTAAAATGGCTTATCTGGACTCTCAAGTACGTCTGAGGACCTTGTGACTTGCCTGTGTTTGAGCATTTGTCTTTCCTAGACCATGGAAAGTCCAGAAAGAAGAAATCTCTTTGAGCCTATTTTCTGTTTACAAATAGGATTCTAGACAACCTTTCACAGGCTATGCGCATGCACAGGCAATGCGCAGTGCTTTCTGAAGCAGAGGTTCCAAAAGGCTGCTCTGTTGCGTCTGGGACAACAAAGACAAACAGCCCTGTTTGGTAAATGCTTGGAATGGAACCCAGAGTTGGGTACAAGTTGTGGTGCACAGGATAGGGTTAGCCTGGACCCTTGGCACATGTGCCTGACTAGCTGGGGATGGCCCTAGGGATGTGGAGTCGCATTTCCTTCTGAGCTCTCCAGCCTCTGCCCCTCCAACCCCCACACCTCACTGGTCCGGCCACTTTTGGGTTTCTGCATCCTGCTCCTGTTGCCATCCCTGTTGCTCTTTTCTCCTTCCAAGCCCTGCTCACTGACCCATGGTGCTGTTGACTCTTGTCTTCATGCTTCTCTGGGGCCTGAGGTTGGGCAGTGTTTCACTCTTACTGTGCAAGGCAGCTAGGTTCATCCCACACCTGCATGGTTCCAAAAATTATAGTCCTCTGTTGCCCACTTCCAGTCTTTCTGCCGTCTGGAGAGGAGACGTAGAAAATCTTGATACATGGATTTAAAAAAAGAAAAGAAAAAGAAAAAAATTAGTGACACTTGAAAGCAGTCAACTTTATTGATGTCTTCTTTTTTTTTTTTTTTTGCGGAACTGGGGATTAAACTCAGGCCCTTGAGCTTGCCAGGGAAGCACTTATTTCACTGAGCCATCTCCCCAGCCCCAAAGGTTGACTTTATTGACAACCTGTGAAATAGGTACAGGAACTCTTGAAATGGAGTGTTGTGGCAGGGGAGAGAGATGGGTTAACTCAGGATACAGGGTGGGCAAAAGGGATTCAGGGTCCAGGAACAGGCTGGCAGGAGTCGTTGCATGGAAGATGACTGAGAGGGTAAGATGCTGGCTGTAGGCAGGCCAGCATGGTCAGACATCACCTAGGAGACAACAAAGTATGCAGACAGTGATCACACAGTGAAGGTGATGGGCTGTGGGGAAGGGAGTTTTTTGTTAAACTGACACAGCAAAGTTCTTTTTTCAAACTGGATTTTACAAGGAAATATACAGGTGAAAGGTTCAGGTGTCACCAAGAGGCAGAAGTGGGCTTGGTTAGGCCACGCTATCATCTTACTTGGTGTAATACCTTCTGTGTTGAAAAATGAAACTAATTCACCTATAGCAAACTTCTCCTTCAAATTGCTTATAAAATGTCACAGAGTATGTGAAAGATGCTATTCTACTCTGAGATATTTCATCTTACAGTTGAAGAAATCAAAGTCTGGTTGGTTAAGTAGCTTTGCTATAGCCACATTTCTGATGCCCAGCCTACAACTTCAGCTGATGTCGTCAGCAACATTTTTGTGTAGAATAGAAATTTTTCACATTATATTTTGCATCATCATGGTGCCTATTAAAAGGAATTATAGCATTTTCCTTTCTATTCCAGATCTAGGTCGATCTCGAGAACTACAATATGTCTACGTGGATAACAACGTTAACCTGAAAGGGCTACCATCCTACCTGTACAACAAAGTCATCGGGTGCAACGGGTAAGACTGACTTCACATTTTAGGCTTAAAAATAAAGGGGCTATTTTTGATAATTATGTTCAGTTTTCTGGTTGACCTTGACTTTCTAAACCAGTTATCCTTAAAAACTAAGATTATGAACAGGCAAAGTAGAATATTGAGTATTGGATTCAGTTTGAGAGCTGTGGATTCAATCAGTAAGTTTTTATTTTTTGTTTTGTTTTTCCCTAGTCAAAGGAGAAACAAATTCAGGTTGGTTTTTTGTTTTTGTTTGTTTGTTTTGCTTGGTTTGGGTTTTTTTTTTGGGGGGGGGGCAGTTTCCTTGTGGAAATAGTTTTATTTTTCCAGCTCTACTGAAGTATACTTCACAGATATGCATATGTTTATGACGTGGTGATCTGACACACAGATAACCTTGTCACATTTGCCATTATAAATACACTGTTATCAGTCACAGAAAGTAGAGGAATCAGCTTTTGAACTCAGCTGTAATGACTGTTTCCCTGCAGTAACAGCCCTAGTAGCTAGAATTTTACCAATTGGAAATACTGGAAACTCCACATTTGAGATAGTCACTCAGTGTAAATCATGATTCTACTAACCAAAACAACTATGAGTCAATAAAAAATGATGGCCTGTTATTTTCAGAGCAGCAGTAATCTTTCCTTCTTAGGCTTTTGGAAAGAGGGCTTCAGCTTCTCACTAGACAGCAGGGTGACAGAACCACCTTCAAGTGTTTCTCAGGGTGCTCTGAGCTTACAAGGGCCACCTTACCCCAGAACCTATGCAGGACTGGCCTTGCTTGGCCCACCTCAGAGCCCAAGCACCACTTCGGAGACTCCTTAGCTTCTAATTCAGCCCCAACTGGCTCTTGCTCCTTGTCATTCTGGCAAGGACTGGGTGGCAACAAGCGCATACATTAAGGTCAGCTATTCCCCTCCTGGCCTGGCTCCAGGGCACGGGCAAAGAGCCATGAGTGCTCCAGAGAGGCAGTCTTAGGAACAGTGCCCTTCCCTGAGGAAAAGTTAGACGTGTGTTATGTTGGGAAAGCCCCTGATGAGTTCAGTGCCGGTGCAGGCTGATGAAATCCAAGCTGGGAAATTTCTTCCAGAGCCTTCTGCGACGCAGCGGTGGTAGATTGTGTGGTAGTGTTTTCAGCTCTGTGCTTTTTCGACCACTGATTTTTGTCACAGCTGTGGTGCCATGCAGTCATTAATCCCAGTGCCTTTCTACAGGATTTTTATTATAGTCTAAGTCTTCCAAGGGGTGAGCAAAGTATCCTCAGGGATTGTGATGCACAGGATGACCAAGCAGAAGGAACCTCTCCCACCCCAAGCCTTGTGAACTGTGATTTAAGTTTCTACCACAGTTAAGGAATCACTTCTGTTTGAAAGAGAGAGCGGTCTGCTCTGGTATTTGTATGTGGATTGTTTTGTTTTGATTGAGACAGTATCTCCCTATGTCGTTCAGGCTGGCCTTGATCTCATCCAAACTTCCCTCAGACTCATGGCAATCTCCCTGCCTCAGCCTCCCTAGCACTGGGATTACAGGCACGTACCACCACGCCCAGCTTTTATGTAGATATTACTGACTACCAACCAGTTCTGTTTGTGCTGAGAAGAAACAGTTTTTCATCTTGAGTTAATGTCTGGGAGCAGTTGTAATGAATTTCATAAACCTTTGAGAAAATAAATAGTATGGGCGAATGTACAAAGTCATTGTTAATAGTTTGTTTTTATTATTAAGAGCTTATTTTGTTAATAGTAATAAAACTACGAGTATCATATGAAATAACCAGTTTTCTAATGTTAATAGTTTTGTGAGTGTATGTAGCCTTTCTTGCAAAAAAAATCTGATCCAAAAGGTTTACGTCAGAACTCAGAATGCGGGACTGGGGAGATAGGTCAGTAGAGTAATGCATGTTTTAATTTCCATTCATTCTTAAGCACCCATTATAAGGTTATTAGCCCTATTTTATATTCCAGAAGTGAAACTTGTTCAATATTATTACTATGGCAAATATATTCAGGATTTTCATGGTAATGCTGAATGAAGCCCTGGTGAAAAAAGAAGGTTCCTATCATTCTGTTTATCTGATAAACACATGAAAAAGGATCCCTGCCATGCTGAGTCAAAGCCTGTGCTTCCTGCCTCAGAACCATAAGAGAAGGGTAGGGAGTGTATCTGAGGTCTAGAAAGTGCCCTTTGTGAATCTGAGCCTTGCTTCAGTTTATTCAGTGAGCGCGTGTGCAGTGGCTCCTTTGCGTAGTCACCAATGGATGACGGCAAAGCCGTGCAGCACCTGTCCTCAGTGTCCTTGTGTAGCTAAGGACAACCAGAGCAGTGAGGAACTGAGGACACTCAACCCAAGGGTCAGCTCACTTGGTTGCCCACTGCGAGAGGTATTACCTGCAGCTCAGCTGGAAGCCCAGACTTAAGCCCACTGGTGCTGGCAGCACCGTGCTCCCCCATGACGATTGTAGTGTCCTGCTCAGCACCTGGGCCCGAGGGGCAAAGGACTTGGAGACAGTGACAAGTCTGCTGTGTGTGTGTGTGTGTGATATCTACATAGATGCCATATATATAAATCAATATCTCGGGCAGAATAGAGGAGAGAATGATGTATAAAATATGATAGACATTGAAAAATTAGCAAATGATGCACAGTTTCAAGAAATTTCAGAAGTCTCACAAAATTATCTTAGATGTTCATGGAAATCTGAAGAAAATGAGGTCCTCCTTAGTATATGTCCATTTGTTAGTTCTCGAGCCCTAGCTAGCAACTCAGCACTATTGTAGAAGTTACAGGACAAAGATAATCTAGGTGTTTATCCTGACAAAAAACAACTAATATAGGCAGTAACCACTCTGAGAGGTGGAAAGATAGAAACTTAGAGGGGGCTGACCTCTGTGGCCCAGCTGGAAGCCACACGTCATCCTCTTGGGCCAACCTGCTGGTTACGCAGGTCAGCTGTCTTGGTCACCCGGGGAGGCCACTCCGAGCCCACCAGCAGGCTGGCCATCAAGGCTTCCTTGTGTCCACACTGTGCTAGCTTCCTGCACATGTGCACATTTTCTGCTTTTCTTGGTTTTCCCACAGGAGTGAGTGTCTTCAACTCTGCTATATTTATTATACCTACAGAGAGAGAGGTCTGTCCTACGTCAAAATTCCAGAGAGTGGTACTTGGCATATCTGTGTGCTCGGAAGAACTTGATTGTAAAAGTCATCCTGCACCAGAGTTACTTCTCCACTTATCTGATTGTGAGAGAAGGAAAAGAAACAAGCACTTGGCATTGCTTTTTAAAATGAGCAAATTATAGCAGGATTTGGGAGCAGCTGATCAGGTGACATCTAATGGTCAAGCTAATAGAATTGTTTGTATGAGAAATGCATCCTGAGTTAATCCAGTAGACTAAAGCTGCCCCTGAGGCCACAGTCCATTTAGGGGCAGGGGTGGGAGGTGCAGTCAGTATTGGGCTCTGAACCATTGCTTGGGGCAGACCCAGAGTAAGCTGGCTGCATATGGCAGAGCTGAAGGGATCTGAGCTGTTAAGCAAGAGACAACCTTACAGTTGTTTTCTGACAGAGTTGCTAAATCAAAAGTATGAACACTTCCTTTTGAGCACTAGAGGAGCACAACGGAATCCATTATCTCCACAGCACGAGATGCGCCCCCCCCATTGCATGGAATTTAGAGAGAGAGGGAGAGGGAAAGGGAGAGGTGGAGCCTGACCTGAGATGACCCAAAATGTTGGAATTAGAGACCAAAGATTTGAAGTAGAGGTGGGTTGTTTGTCTTGGAGCTGTGACAACACAGCTCAAGCTGATCTTACACCGCGTCCTCTTGCCTCAGCCTCAGCCTCAGCCTCTAGAACACAGGACTGTGGGCACACACCACATCTGACAAAAATTTAAAATTTTGTTTAAGACTTTATTATGATTTTTCTCAGTGAAGAAAAATATGTTTATAAAATGAATGAAAAGACAAAAAAATTGAAACTTTAAAAAAGAAACAAGACATTTAGAATTGAAAAATACAATATCCGAAATAAAACAACTGTTCAGTGGACTGAGTAGCTGATTGGAAAGTCGGTGAACTTGGAGGTAAATCAGAAGAAAGAATACAATCTGAGGGACACGGAAAGAGGAATAGCAAAAGTGAGGCAATGTTAAGGTCCTGCCAGACATTGTAAACACAGATACATGCGTGGTTGGCGTCCCACAAGAATAGAGACTGAGACAGTGATGACAAGTGTTTGAAGAAATAATATCACACATGGTCCCAAATTTGACGTGAGACATAAATTCACATTTGCAAGGAGCTCAGTGAGCCCTGAGCAGTACAACCATGAAGAACTCCCTCAGTAAAGCTGCTGAAGACCAAAGAATAAAAGGAAATGTTGAAATCAGTGAGAGAAAAATGACTTTTTCCTTACAGAGGGGCAACTTGAAGGCCTTAACCTTGTCAGAAGCCACAGAGACCAGAAATCAACTGAACAGCATTTCTTAAAAGCTAAAGAAAAATACAACCAAAGGAGAATTCTACATTCAGCAAAGTACCATTAAAGAATAAAGGCAAAATGAACACATTCTAGAGAGAATAAAATTTAGCTTGAAGTAGCCCTGCCCAGTCAAGCCCCTTCTTGCAGGCAAGATTGACGCATGCCTGGGAGCATAGCTTCTCCGTACCTCTCCAGAGCCATGCTCCTCTTTCTTTTTTCTTTAAGCTGAAAAAAACAGTATTTTGCCAAAAAAGACAAAGAATGCATAAGAGATTTCCACATAGATCAGTGTACAGATTACAGGTACCTTGTGAAGGCCAAAAGATAGCTATGTGGGTACTTGTGATAAGAGAATTTATGCTACATCTTAGCACATTGTTAAGTGAAATGATGAGTGTGAAGTGCATGTGAATTAATTTGCTCAGCTGCATACATGATATGCAGCATATATGTAGCAAGATCTCAGCAGCAAAGTGAAAACACTGTAGTTTATTTTGGCTAGGAGTTGACTGATAGCTCTGAAAACATTGACTCCAAAAGAGATTACATGATAATTGGTAGAAATAGTCCTATTGCTAAAAGGTACTAACATGAAATTTAACAACTTATCTGGAGTTTCATATCCAAATCTTTGTTTTGTAACCATCGAGGTGCTTAATCTGAGAGAACTATGGTATTATAAATCAGGAGTGACAAAGTTTAATTAATTACGGGCTACTACCTTGTTCACTTCACTGGGAACTGAAGCATATTGTGGGTATTACGCTCCCCTACAAGTCAGTTCAGCTCGTTTTTAGGTGAGTGACACCCACTTTCCAAGGCAGTGCCTGTTTCCCCTTCCTCCCCCTTAGACATTGTCTTGCAGGTACCAGGTACTCTGGTTTAATTCCATGTGTTCTGTGTATCTACAGAGCTGGATCCCTGTTCGTATTATTCCTCATTCCCTGGACTATATGCACTCTGATCTAACTTGTAAATAATGAATGATAATAGGAAGAAAATGTGGCCATGCACACTGATTAGCATTACTCTGTGCCAGGCAGCGTGCTCACTGCCTGCATCACTGCATAAAAGTCCTCTCCACAGCTCTTGTTATCAATGCGCTCCTTTTAGAAATGCTCAGAAGATCAGCTGTCGTCAGGGTCAGCCAGTGGGGTGTGTCACACTATGGTCTCCTCCCTTGTCTGTATTCTCTGCCCATGTCCAGGTCACACTCTCTAACCTTCTTGGTCTAGAACCGTAACTGTGTACCTGAGCTCTTCTGCCCACTCTTGGTGAGCAGTAGGTTGAGGTTGCGTGTGGGACAGATGAAGTGTGAGACCTGTGTGAATGCAAGGACACTTGTTCATGTGGGACTTTCCATTTGTTAGATCAGACATCAGTCTGTTTAATTGTTGAACACAGTGAAAGCCCTTTGGAAGATCCCATTTTTTGATTCCCTTGAGTTTTCTTAGGTGTGCCACGTTGGATTCTTTGGGCTCTGTCCACATACAGGGTGCCCACAGTTGGGTTCAGCAGCAGTGGCTGCTAAGTCAGTACGAGTATGAAGTGAATCTTCTTGAATGACTTACATTTCAAAGTACATTTTCAGTGTTTTACAGTTTAGTTCATGGTTCTCATACTATAGTGCAGCTATAAAGTTTGGAAACAAGTCATATTTGCCCATGTGTATTCATCAGGCCTAGCTCCCGCAGTAGCTGGTGAGTCAGTGGCATGCAGCATGCAGGGCCATCCAGCAGGCTGGAGGCAGCACAGAGACTGGGTTCTGCAGTGAACATTGGTCTTTGGTCTTAAGGCCTTCGACTGATTGAGGACAAGGCCCACTGGGTTGTAGGGGATGATCTGGCCTGCTCAAAGTCTGCTGACTTAAATGCCATCTAGACTGGTATCTGACCATCTGGGCATCACATCTTTGCCAATGTGATACAGAAGATAAGACATTTGCCAAAATTCCATTTACCAGGGACACCATGTCCCTAAGTAATCGTTTCTTTAAAGGACATCCTATTGGGTGAAGTCACCAGGGCATATGGACCTCAGAAAGTACCCCAAAAGTATAGGACTTTAAGTAGCATCCTTTCTCACTCTTTGTATTCTTTTACTCTGTGTGCTGATGAAGCCAGCATTTACTTTCTGGGGGTAGCCCCCTTCTGCTCTTGTTACTTTTGTATACTTCACAGTGATCAACAGCTGTTTTGACAAGTCAACAATTTCTATGCATCTCTTTGTCCATATGATCAGTGCAGTTTCTGCCTCCTGGCTGGATCTTTCCTGATAGGGTGCTCTTCCAGCAGTTCGCAGTTACTAGAGAATGCTAGCAAATGGTTGAAAGTTGCCTTCCATCCCAGAAATGGCCTCTACCTTCTATCCTGTTTACCTCAAGGGAAACAAATCCAGCACCCAATTCCTAATTTGTTTAAAAAAAAAAATCAGCAAACTAGGAATGGAAGGAAATTTCCTCATCCAATAAAAGATAGCTACAGAATGCCGACAGTTAATTTTGTGCTTGATGTTGAAAGACTCCTCTCACCCAAATTAGCATATAAATCTGAGTTAATTCTTCCCAAGAAGGTTTGGCGATATCTAGGTAAAATGACTCTTTAGTTGGAACTGAATAATTTGCAACTGAGAATTGCAAGAAAAACATTGAATACTTAGACTTAGCAGATGATGGAATCATCTGTAAAGCCGTGGCAATGAAAAGAACAGAGGACTGACATAGAGTTAAACAAATGCATCACTTAATCTCCAAAAGCCACTTAGTATAGCAGTATGAGCATTTCAAAGCAGAAATAAACAAGAGCTTATTTAATAATATTTTCAAAGTAGGAATGGGGAGATAGCTCAGTAGAATAAGCACCTGCCTGGCAAGTGCAAGGTCCTGCGTTCAATCCCCAGTTCTGCCAAAAAAAAAAAATAATAATATTTTCAATATTGTTGTCCATTCAGAAGAAAAAACTCAGTCTAGTTTTACATATCAAGAAAGAAAAAAGGGCAAATGAAACATCTGCATGGAAAAATAATACCACAAGTACACTACAAAAAACTGTAGGATAATATATGTGCAGTCCTCAGATTAGGGAAACTGTCTTTAAAAACCAGAAAAGTTAGATGCCTTGAAGGAAATAGTGAATAGATTTGACATTTTTTTAATAAAAAGTGTAAGAGATTACTGAATGATAAAAAGCACACTACAAAATTATAAGACAAAAATATTTTTGAAAATAAATATTTCAGAACATATAGCAAAAGATTGTTACTATCAATATAGCAGTCCTTTTTTTTTTTTTTTTTTTTTTTGTATTTTAGGGAAGGGTCTACAGGGTGTTCAGGGTCTCACTGTTAAATCAGACTTGTAGTGAGCCACCTGTTTATAGTCTCCCAAGAGCTGGGATTACAGGCACGCACACCATCATGCCCAGTCTCAATTGCAGTCTCAGCATGCCCCAGAGTGGCACAGCAGGCCTGAGGAACTGAACCTCCAGCCCCTGCGCCTGCTTGCAGGTGCTTTAATCCACTGAGCTATTTGGCCGGCCCTTTTTTTTTTTTTTTTTTTAAGGTTATTTGTTGTTTGTTCTTTTGTTTGTTCTTTGTGTAGGGTCTCACGACACAGCCCAGACTATAGTGATCCTCCTGATTTCTGCCTCCCTAGTCCTGGGATTACGGGTGCGCACCACCACACCCGAACTTCATCACTGGCTCAGCATGCCCAAGAGCGGGGCCAGCATGGCATGAGGAGCCAGTTCTTGAACCCTGGTCTCTGCGCTTACCTAAGCAAGCACTTAGTCTGCTGAGCTATACCGCTGGCCCTCTCTCTCTCTCTCTCTTTTAAGTGGATTAAAGAAGTGATTTTTGAAACAAAGCAGAACTGAAATATCTGAAATGTTTATCTTTGCTTTATACTAGATCACTTTGGATTAAGAAAACTGTAGAAAGTTGGTAACTGCTGCAAGTGAAGGCCAGGCAGTGGCACATGTTGGTTTTCCGCAGAGTCCTGCATTGCAGGATGACTGAACGCACTGCTGGAGGTTCTGCTCTCATGTTTGGGAATCATTTGTGGCAGATTTTAGTTCACATGTCGCTTTTCCCCATGTTTCTTTGTAAACTCTTAAGCATTCTTACAGGATTTTTTACGGTCCTTAGAGTATTCTTCAGCAGGGCAGCCTGGAGCAATGCTCAGGCTTGGGGTCCTTCACCAGTGCTATTAGGAACTGGATTATTTGGTCAGTCTTGGTCGCTGACTTCCAGTTCTCAGCACTGATTACTGACAGGCAAACTTGCCTTTTTCATCAATGTTCGGGTGATAGATCTTTGTTTTAAATGTGATCTTTGTAAAACTTAGTTCTCTTTCCCATCTTGCAAGATGGCGGGTGAAAAAACTGAGAAGCCAGACACTAAAGAGAAGAAACCCAAAGCCCAGAAGGCTTCTGCCAGTGGTACTGGTAAAAAGGGTAAGGTGAAGAAAGCAAAGAAGTCCAAGAAGGGGCAGCCCCACTGCAGCTGAAATCCTGTCCTGGTTAGAGGAATTGGTAGATACTCCCAATCCGCTATGTATTCCAGAAAGGTGTTGTACAAGAGAAAGTACACGGCTGCTAAATCAAAGGTTGAGAAGAAAAAGAAGGAGAAAGTTCTTGCTACGATCACAAAACCGGTTGGTGGGGACAAGAATGGAGGTAGCTGGGTGGTTAAGCTTCGAAAAATGCCTAGGTACTGCCCTACTGAAGATGTGCCCCGAAAGCTCTTGAGCCACAGCAAGAAACCCTTCAGTCAGCATGTGCGGAAACTTCAAGTTAGCATCACTCCTGGCACCATCTTGATTATCCTCACCGGGCATCACAGAGGCAAGAGAGTGCTCTTCCTGAAGCAGTTGGACAGTGGCTTGCTACTTGTGACTGGGCCTCTTAGCCTTAATCGTGTTCCTCTACGAAGAACACACCAGAAATTTGT
The DNA here is from genome assembly GCA_004027165.1 of Ctenomys sociabilis. NCBI lineage: Eukaryota > Metazoa > Chordata > Mammalia > Rodentia > Ctenomyidae > Ctenomys > Ctenomys sociabilis. Next base: position 111,788 of record PVKA01002473.1, on the reverse strand, counting down.
CATTGCCACCTCTACAAAAATTGACATCAGCAAAGTGAAAATCCCCAAACACCTCACTGATGCTTACTTCAAGAAGAAGCTCCGGAAGCCCAGGCACCAGGAGGGTGAGATCTTTAACATGGAGAAAGAGAGATACCAGATTTCAGAGCAGCGCAAGGTGGATCAGAAAGCAGTGGACTCACAGATTTTAGCAAAAATCAAATCTGTTCCTCAGCTCCGGGGCTACCTGCGATCTGTTTTTGCTCTGACAAATGGAGTTTATCCTCATAAATTAGTGTTCTAAATTTCTTACTAAGAACCTAATTAAATAACTGA
>PVKA01002473.1:0-111373 GCA_004027165.1 Ctenomys sociabilis | reverse complement strand
GTGATCTTTGGTGGTTTGAATGGAAAGTTGATTTCAATTATAAAAGCTATCATATGGAGAGTTGTCAGGAACAATAAGCCCTTGCCAAGTCACTGAATTAGCTTCATCAACCTAGATGTTAGGGAAGTTTTTCATTCCACATTTGCGGATCTCTTCAAGCTCCTTCATCAGCCTCCTGCTGGCCACCATCTTGGATCTGCTGCTGCTTTCCCAGAATGCATTCTAGAAATTCTTAAGAATTGGTTTTTTTTTTTTTTTTCATTTCAGTAGAAAATTAGGTAAAGGATGTGAATAGTCATTTCTCAGGAAGAAAATGTAAATGGCCAGTAAATATGACAAAAGGTGATAAAATTCCTCAACCAAGATGACCATTTTTTAAGACCACAGAAGACAGATGATTGCTAATCCCCAGTTCTGATGATGATGTGGGAAAGCATCTCAGTTTTTTGTTGCTAGACCAAATACCTGACACCCAAAATGAGGGAAGGAAAGGTTTATTCAGCTCACAGTTACTGGAGGTTTCAGTCCACACTCAGCTGGCTCCAAGGCCAAGTGGTATAGGGCAGACAGCATCTATTCATGGCAGCAAGGAAGAGCAGAGAGCAAAATGGAGGAGCAGCAGCAACAGAGAGGAAGTCTGTCTCTCTTCAGTTGCATTCAGGCTGTCCGCCCCCAGGCTGGGTGGAATATCCATAATCCCAGCAATACTAAAACCCATAAATCTCAATGGACCATGAGTTAATCTCAAACTCTAGAACCCCCCCCCCCATCACTGCATGAAGCTTTAGGGAAACAAATAGACACAAACCGTAAGAGAAAATATCCCACAACCCTTTTTGGATCTCAGACATTGAAATTTTTCAGTTCTCACAGCCAACCATTCTCATGGTGGGAGTTTTATCTTACAGTGATACACACCATGCCCAAGAATTGATGTAACATTTATTGTGACAATGTTTTCAGAGTAGGAAAGAAAACTGTGAAAAATGAGATGACATAATAAATAGATTAATAAATTATATTCATTCATACTATGAAATGTTACTTGGCCATTACAGAGATTTCTTTAAATCTGATTGGTCTGAAAGATTACATGAACAAAAGCACATTACATTGTATGATCCTATTTGATTAAAAAGAAAGTAGGAAGAAAAGATAACCACATGGTGGTGCCAGGAATCGAATCGTAGTTCCTAACCAGACGCTTTAGACCATTGAGCTATCTCACAAGCCCAACTCTTTACTTTATTATTGAACTAACAACAATTATCATACATTATTCTTATTCAGCTTTACAGTTATTAGAATCAAAACAATTATTATTTGGAAATAGCCTCAAGAAAAATATAGTCTTTAAAAACCAGGGCACTCCCACTGTCAAATAATTACAGTTGCTTTATTTAAAAAAACATGTCATTAAATGAAATTTGTAAAGCCTACCTGGCCTGTGATTTCTACCTCTGAAGTTTAGTGACATTTATATTTTAATAGAATAGTCCCTCAAATATCAGTAGTTGGGGATTGTGAATTATTTGCCTGTGGCCCTGCAAAGAAAGCCACTGGTCCCTACCCCAGAGGCTGCTCCACACCCCTCCTCCTTTCCCCACTGTCACTTTTAGGACCCTAGCAACTTCCCTGTTCCTGCTTCCTCGTGTGTTCATAGATTTCTTTGCCTCCTTGCTACCAATTTCTTCCCCACCCTCCATATTGTGAGCAGATGGTTTTCTAAGAACTGTCTGAAAGTCCTCGGCTCAAGTTAGGGCTGTCAACTTCACCTCAGCCTCCTTCTCCCACCCTTGCATATCCTATGTCCATTTCCAGCCCACCCTGCTCCCAGAAACAGCCCTGTTCTTTGGGGCATGGCTGCTGCTCTACATGCCCCACACCTTGGCTTGCAGTGTGGCTTATAGTACAGGTCACTTCCCTTTTTCCTGGTGGCAGTGGTGGCCCTGAGTCGAGACTGCTCCTCTGTGGACTTTCTAGACTCCATCTTCCCTGACCCTACGTGAGAGCACTTTAATTATTCTCTGGAGGGAAGGGGATCATCTTGGCTTTTTAATCTCAGTATCTTGGCTGGTATAAAATAGATACTTGGGTGGGTTTTCTGATGGAGGAAAGAAAGGAACAAATGAAGAACTTTACATTTGGGGAGATTCAGTAGGTAGGAAGTAGCAGAGAAAAAGGAGAGCTTAGAAGGCAAATTGTCTAGATTCTTTGACAGGGAGTTCAGAGCTGTCCTTGCTGTAATGCTGGGGTACACATTGAGTTAGCTGTGTTCCCACTGGTGAATTTGGGCTGCTTGCACTGGTTTTGGAGTTGGGAGTCCTTCTCCATACTACAGGCCACCCTTGGACCATGCATCCCAGGCAGGGCCCAAACTTGCAGTCTTCTTGGTGTGTGCCACCAACCCTGGCTGAGTTTGAAATTCTGACCCATGTGTTCCTGAAGAGCTCAGGCCAGCATCTTGTGTGCACTTGGAAGAGAATTCAGCAATTCAGCAGCGTCACAAATTTTCCGATGTGCATGTGATGAGTGCGCGTGTGCTGGCCCGGCTGCTCATGCTCTGCAGCGTGTCTTCCTGCAGCTGTGGGAACCCCATCCAGGTGTCGGAGATGAAGCTGCTCACCTTCTCATCGGGGCAGCTGACTGTCTTCCTCCCATCTGAGGTGAAGGCCATAGGGACCAAACGTGACTCCGTGTTGCCTCTGCAGGAACTGGCCATGCGACATCTCTACCACACCTGCTGCCACTCTGACCCAGGTACTTCTCCCACCCCCTCATTCCGGGAGCAGACAGTTGTGTCTCATGCTGCCTGTTTCAGCTTTTCACAAATATTTTTTAGTCATGATGAAATATACATGACTCAAAGTATACCACTGTGGCCATCTGTAAGTTTACAGTTGAGTGGCAGTAAAATATTTCCACATTGTCTTGGTTATTTGGGGTTTTTTTGTTTTGAGTCAGGGACCCTCTCCTGGACTCAAGTCCTCCTGCCACAGAGTCTCCCCAGTAGCCCCTCACGGGCACATGTGACCTTGTCTATCTGGAACTTTCTTACAAGGAAAAACTTGTAACATTTTCTCAACACTGGTCTCTTTTGCACCTGCTGCAAACAGTGAGTGAGGCACTCACTAAGCTGTGGCCTTCAGTTGTGAAGGGTGGCAGTTCAGAGTTACACTATGTTGAAAGGGCAGCCGGGGCAAGGGACTGCATGTGCAACCAAAGCCGGCGGTAGGGAAACAGCTTATCCTCAAAGCAGAGCCGAATGCCTCCTTCAGCAGAGCACGCTTTTGTCTCACTGTCTCCTTACATCTGAGAAATGCAAGGGGAAGAAATACGTGTGAGGAGCCTTTAGTGGTGCTTTCACCACATGATGCCAACCCTTGCTTTGGAAGAGAATTGACAGAGCCTGGAGTAACAGGACCGCAAGGCTCATACCTGCATGCCTTCAGAGAGCGCAAGTGCATGTGGGAGAACATGCGCTCAGCACATAGGAGGCCCTGGGATCGGGCCCTGCCACAGTCTTAAATGGTGGCAGTATTCATAAGGACATTTCAAGTGTTTTTATAGCTGCTGAATGTTTTTTTTTTTTTTTGCTTAAAAAATAAAGCCATTGAAAAATCTAACCAGTACAGGAATGTCTATTAAAAAATTATTTTTTACAAAAACACTAACCAGAAATTCTGTTGATTGACCTGTGAGTGTGTTACATTTTTCTAAGTGGTGATCGGTGAGTCTAGACGGATACAAAAGGTTAAGAAGATGTTCAGTATTTTCTTTGCAGAGATGGGCTAGTAATTTTCGAATTTCACTTCATTCTCCGTTGAGTGCTTACCCTTATTGAAACCGAGGTAAATTTGTGCCCAGGTCGCCAGGGTCACAGGCTCAGATGGTTTTCCTTCACCACCCCTTTTGTGGGGCTCAGATCAGGCTGGGAAGGAGCACTCCCTGTTTTGATTAATAAGAGCTCATGGGAGTGAGATAGAGAGAAGCTTTGTTTCCTCCTGGTGGCCCGTGCTGCATTCTTTTCAGTAAACATAAAAATTTAGCTTGATTGGTACCTGACTGAGTAGCTGCCCAGAAGAGTTGGGGAGGCTTCATGAAAGTCAGCAACAGTCCCTGGGCCCAGGCTCCTTTAGTTCTCAGGTTATCACAAAACCCTGCAAAACCCTCTCAGGGAAAATTGATGCCTTTTTTATCCTTGTTCTTGAAGATTCTTTGATCTTATTCTTTCCTTAACTCTACCTCAGAACAGCCTCTGGTCACTCTTAAAGAATGGGTTTTCATTTTCTTTTACTATCAAAAATGTAAAAAAATCTTTCATTTCCTAATGTTAGACTTTTATTCAATACCGATCAGATAACAGAATTTTCAGCACAAAGTGGTTTAACTGAACTTACTTGGTAACAAAGAGAAGTATTTTAAGCAGTTTGGTGTCAGAAAACCTGATCTTTCACTCATGTGCATGATTTCTCTCTTGTGTTCCAGATTTCAACTTCCTGTCTCCTGTCTCATTACCCAGAAGTCTCCTGGAGCTGCTGCAGTGTCCCCTGGGGCACTGTCACCGGTGTAGTGAGCCCATGTTTACCATCGTCTATCCCAAGCTCTTCCCCTTGAGAGAAACGCCCATGGCAGGGCTGCACCAGGGGTAATCATGCCTTAGTGGCCACAAGGGCTTACAGCTGGGCATGGGTGCAGTGTAGAGAGAGGGGAGGCCATGCCTGAAAGCAGTCAGCCAGCCGCTCTGAAGGGGCACAGATAAGTACTACAGTGTCACAAATTTTTTTCTTTATGAATTAATTTTTTGGTCAAATACAGAGCAGTAGTATTAAACATATTATTTAGAGTAGCTCATCCTTTGAGGGAATGTTCTCCTGCCATCCCCTTGTTCAGAATAGTCCTTAGGAAATGTAATAAGGGATACAAGGAAAAAGTTGCACAGTATAGAGGAGCCAGCCCTTCCGTTTAACAGGCTTTGCCAACTGGAGGTGTGTGACTAAACTGTATGCGCATGTGCGGTGTTTGTGTTTTAAATTTCTAGCCCTTCCAAATGACTATCCTGGGCCACTCTTTACTTTCTTGGCATAATGCTTTGAATTTGCTAATAATGTTCACTTTTTTTTTTCTTTTTTTTAATGTGTGTGTGTAACTGGGGATTGAACTCAGGCCCTTGTGCTTGCCAGGGAAGTGCTTATTCCACTGAGCCATCTCCCCAGCCCAGTAATGTTCACTATTAAAATGCTCAACTGCAGTTTAGAAAAAGATGACAAGACAGGAAATGAAAAAATCCTACATGTACAGTTTAGTTCATGGATTCCCTAAATGTAAGATTTTTGTTAAGCTTCAGTTTTTTAAAGCTAAAAAGGAAAAAAAATCAAATTTTACTTATACTTTAAATGTGGTATTTGGGGTGAGTAAATGTTCAGGTAACTGAAACTTGTTACCCTTTTTCAATACCAAGAAGTCTTTCTGTTGTGACCATTTCTATAGAAGCTTTCCCAAGATTTTCTTTCCTTCATTTTTTTCCCTCCTCTGTTCTCTCCTCCTTCTCTTCACTCCTTTTCCTCTCCTTCCTCCTGCTTTGCTTTCTCTTTCTTGTGCTGGAGATTGAACCTAGGGCCTCACTGCATCACACCCCCTGCCTGCATTTCATTCCCTGGTCCATGCATCATGGCCAGCCTGGTACAGGGTTAGAGCATGCGCATTGCATTCCAGCCAGCCCAGCTCTTCTGCTGTGGGAGCTCAAGCACACTGGTGAGCTTGGCTGAGCCAGGAATGGGGACAGAGCTTCTCACACCACAGGCCATGGTGATGGTGAGCCAGGGAGTGAGGCAAGCACCTGGCACATAGCAGGTAGTGAGCACAGGAGTTATTTTTCTGCCTCTCCACCTGCCTCTTCCAGCAACTATGTTTATCTTTTTCTGCTCTGGATAATCCTATTTGGTATCCTTTCAGTTCCCATTTCAACTTTCTATGCTTTTTAATGTTTCCTGCTTTCAGAACCCCACTCTGAACCTTTCTCATTTGCTGGGAAAAACAAATAAACCCCATGCTCCATCTCAGACTGTTTGCTTTCTGTACATTCACCACACAAAGCAAGGGTTTCCTGCACAGCCCAACAAGGAGTCAGTCTGCAGCAGTGCTGAGTGTCCTCTGAACTGGTTCTGTTCTGACACTTGCTACTAGAGGTAGGAGCAGATCCAAGACGGAGGCTCAGGCTCTCTGTTAGCCGGCTTTTCCATCACGGAAACACAGTACTCAGCACCCACAGTTCAAATAAGTGAGGTTTCATGTAGATCACAGGTTCAGGGATTTGGTCCATGGCAGGCAAGCTCCAAGGCAGAACTCTCTTGACAGAAATGTTTTGAGGGCAAAACTACTCAGTTCATGGAGGGAAGAGAAACAGCCCCAGAGAGGAAGGAGACATGAAGCCAAACATCCACAACCATCCCCACATACCCAGGAGCTTGCCTTGTTAACTTGCTAGGAATGCCTTAATCCAGTGAAACTGACATTATCAGGGCAGTTGTCATAGGCCCCAGGCTTCCCCTACACATACTTTGGATGCCAGTTGCAAGCCCCAGAGTGTATTACCTATGCTTCTCCCCAAGCAGTGTAAGTTGGGGTTCTCCTTATGGCTTGGCTAATTTGAGTGCTCTCTGAACCCAGAGAAAGGCCTTAGTCAATTGGATACAAAGGACATTACAGAGGATCCAACTTGAAGCTCAGGACAAGACATGAGAGGGAGATGTGGGGCACCCAGGCTGGTTCTGGGGCTCTGTCCCCAGGAACCTGTATGCTGCAGGTGAACCCAAGCTTTCTACACTCTGTCCTTTGGGGATTTGACACAGACTTCGTTGTACAGATGTGATTGCCAGTAGGCTGAGGGGAACCCCAGCGAGTCCTGTTGGCTGTAGCTGTCTTCCCAGGCTCATTCTGTGCACGTGGCTTCCCCATTGGGGAGAATGGGCAGGACCCTTCTGTCACGAAGAGGGGCTTGCAATCTACTGCCAGACAAAGTCTTTCAAGTTATGGCCAGACCAAAAAAAAGGGAAAATTAAGAGTTTCTGAGGCCACCTTGGGGAAGGCAGTTAGGAAGCAGGAACCGTGGAACAGACCCTAATTGTACTGCTTCAGATCTTAAGTAATCAGACAACCAGTGGTGATGGAATTGCACTTGCAGTAGAATAAGAAGGACGGGGTTGGTTTCTGAGAGTACCATGACACGCAGAACTAACAGGTGACATGGACACATCTGTGAGGAACAGAATTTTAGTGACCAAGGGCACAGGCTTCAGTTTAGTTTCATGCGCTGACAGGTTGACCTGGGACAGATTACTGAAGATTCCTTAGTTTCTTGCGCCAGCCACAGATGAGACCTATTTCACAGTCAGTGATGTCTCCCCTGGGAGTGGCCCAGGGAGGTGTGACAAACACTGGATAACTGTGAACTAGTACTGCGACCTTATAGATGTTAACTATTTTGAGAGTTTACAGACTTTGCTTCTTATTTTTGTTGCACTGTTTTTAGCAAATGCTCTTCACATTAAAGTCATAGGCAGGTCTTGGTTGTTCTGTTAAGCTGCAGTTAAAGTCCTCACATCTTGTGATTGTACGACTTCCTTTGAAGACCTTTCCTCACTGCAAACATGAAAAAGAATGCCCATCAAGTTCTGAAGCCTGTTTGGGGAAATGATCACCATAGTAAATAAGGAAAATAGAATAGATCCTTGAGGTGAAGCCCTGCTGGGCCACGTGGTGAGAGGAGGGCAGCTTCGGCAGCCTCTCCATTTCCCCCCACTCCCCAGTTCAGTGTGCATGAGCTTCCGTTGTTTCAGAACATAATGCATGTTAAGTGAGTATGTATCAAGTCAGGCCTTTCATGGAGGAAAGCCAGAGTGCTGTGTTGAAAGCAGAAATGAAATGCCAAGCTAGAAATGTTACTTTCTGTGGTGAGTTAATGCTAGGGTCTGAAATGGAGAGATGGTGGCTTTTCATTTCATCCACCAGTCTGTGTTCCTTCCCATGTTGCCATGGAGACTGAACTAAAAGCATTGACTTCAGTTTCCTATCATACTCCTTAAAGTATTTTCTTTTGTAACTGAAACCCAAATACTTGACTCTCTAGTACCTTATTACTGAAAATAAGGCCAATGTTTTTGATATCGTAGATGCTAAAACATCTTGCTAATATTACTTCATAATTTTCTAATTTATTCAGTTCCCTTTGCATTGCTTGTTATAAAATGATACATTGTATCAGCTAGTATCTAAATTCATATGGACATCTGGCATTATTTTAAAAGGGAACATATTGAATATCCTTGTAAAATACCAAGTTTCATGGAAGTGTTAATTTTATCCTAAATTTAATGCAGGGTGATACAAAAAGAAATTAAAGTGTTTCACATAAACAATAAATACCCAAACCTCAACTAGAGGTACCGGGGAAGGATGGCTTATGCAGTCATCATTTTGGGTCCTAGTAGCGTAGCAGATTTTCATTCACAAATTATTGTTTCTTACAGTGAACAACTTTAAGTATTTTTAGCACAGTAACATGTGCCTGACTTTTCTCACATCTATGGTCTCCAAAGGTCTGTTTTCCAGCAGGAAATCAGGCTGCCCAGAGGTGTCGGTAGCTTGCTAGGCAGACTGCCACAGTGTGCTGCAGGGTAGGTGGCAATCCAGGTGTAAGCAGGGCCAATTTTTCCTGGGGAAGGGTCTGTTGGAGGCCTTTCTGCCGCTGATGGGGCTTACCTCCCTGTGTCTCTTCACATCCTCTTTCCTCTGTGCACATCTTGCCATCCAGGTGTCCTATTGTTATAAGGACACCAGTCAGACCTGATTGCACCTCTGTGCAATGACAGTTTCCAGCTACAGTCCCTTTAAGCTCAGATCACCATAGCAAAATGCTGCAGACTGGGTGGCATAAGCCACGGAAAGCACAGTGCTATGAGAGCCACGGACATTGCCCTAGCTGTGGTATAAAGGAGGCATGCCCAGCTGTGGGCTCCTCCTCCCCTTTGCTCTTGGGTACTTTACATCTGGGGCTGGATAGCTCCATGCGTTCATTCCCTCCTACAGAATGCAGAAGTGCAAAGGCCTTTCCATATCTCAGTCTCTCTGTCCTTTCAGACCACAGGAAGGGTACTTGGGCTGAAATGAGGGGCTGGATCCAAGAGGCACAGCCCGATCTCAAGTGGTTGCTCAGCCTCGCCACTGATATTTCTGAGAGTATTTCTTTCCCAAATACTCCCTCATTCTTCACAATATGAAAGGCTGGGAATCTTCCAAATCTCTCAGCTCTGAATCCCTTTTGCTTAGTACTTTCGGTCTCTTCTCACGTCTTACTCTAAGCATCAGGAACAAGCGAGGCCGTGCCTCCAGCTCCTGGCTTAGGGATCTCCTCAGCTCAGCATCCACACTGTCATTATAAGCGGTGCTGTACTGTCCTGGGGAACACGATCATCTCCTGAATCTTCCGGTGCAGGTTCCTCATCTTCACCTGAGACCCTTCCCGGAGCGTTGTGAATATTTTATTTCTAGCCACACTCTGTTCATGACGATGTATATGTCCTCTGTAGCAGTGGAAATGGGTTCTGCAGCTCCCTCTTTCCTTTGTGACCTCTCACCTGACTCTCATTTCTATCTACAGTCACTCAGGCAAATAGGGGCTTTTTTAGCAGGTGACTTGGATTCCTCCTGCTTTCTGCGTGTCACCCATGCTCAGAGCCAGTGCCCATTCTCTTAAGTGTTTGTTATGGCAGTACTCTGCTTTCTGGTCGCAGAATCCTTTAGTTTCCTTTCGGACCAAGAGAAAGAGGGAAACACTAAGTGGTGTTGAGGATTGGCTGCTGTGATCCCAGGCGCTGGCAAGTTCGTAGCTGTAGGGTAAACTGGCAGCGCAGAAAGGCAGCTCAGAGTTGGCGGCACAGCACTCAGCCAGAATTCTGCACAACCTGGATGGAGACTGAGGCCAGGTTTCTGTGCTGTAGTGTTGGACAGAATGCCTCAGATGCATTTCCTGTGGAGACCTTCTACTAGTTAAGATGAGGCCCACCTGGTAGGGAAGGTCATCTTTGTAACTCAAAGTCTACTGGTTTAAATATTAAGCACAGCTGAAGAAAAACTTTCACAGCAGCATCCAGACTGATGTTTGACTACATGGTAGGGCAGCACAGCCTAGCCAAGTTGCCACAAAAGATTAACTATCACAGGCATCTTTAAGGTCTTATTTAAATCACCAGGATATTTTGCAGTAGCTGCAAATGCTCTAGAGGCCCAGTGGTGCTTCCGTGTGCTTGGGTGAAGTTTTTGCCATAACAGATACTATAGTGTGCATTTGGGCTTTGTCATGGTGGCCTCTGTCTTTCATGCAGTTAGGCCCTGACAGTCAGTGAAGGAAGTCACCAGTCCGAGGAGTCAGGAGGCCTTGCTTGGAAGCTGAGCTGTTGCTGCTCTAACACTGTATGACACGTTGTGTAACTGGGGTGAAGCGTATGCCACAGAAGCTCATGTAGTTCGACCTAACTATCATCCCCACTCTACAGGAGAATAACTAAAGTATAGGAAGGTTGGAAACTGGGCCAAGATCTCACAGCAGAACTGGGATTTGAATTTGACCTTGGGGGCAGGAGGGCAGTGTGAATTGAACTCAGAACCTCATGTTTGCCAGGCAGGTGCCGTACCACTGAGCTATATCCTCAGCCCTAGGATTTGGATTCTAGTGATCTTGCTCCACTCTTCGTTTTAACTATCATACCATACAATTAACTGCTAATTGGATCAATATTTAGCATGAAGAAATTTTAAAATAATAGCCATAAATGCAAAATTAAATAAACAATCTGAAGGTAGTTTTCAAGGTAGTTTTGAAATATGTGTGCGTATCTGTGTTTTTTTCAGTGTGGTCAGTGAAACACTTGAAATAACGTAGATCTAGCTCTTCACTATGGTTAGCTTAGAAGGGAGGACTTGAAAATTATGAGGTTGTCAGGTAGAGAAATGTCGCAGTCTTTTTTGTGTTTCTAGAATAAAATACCCAAGACAGACTACTTTATAACAAAAAAAGATGAATTCAGCGTGCAGTTGTAGAAACTGAAGAGCATGGCTGTGGCATGTACTTGACTGTGGTAAGGCCCTTATAAAGGAAGCCTTCCAGAGCTGGGAAGACAAGCAGAAGAGGACATGCGAGCCAGGACCAGGGCCTAGGAAGGGCTGCCCTGGTCCCTCACAGCAAGCCTTCTGCTAGCAGTGGTTGCCTCCTGCCAGGCCTCACTTCTCCTGTGCGTGCTGTTAATCTCCTGCATGCAGCCTCCTCTTCGGCTGTCACTTAGGACTAAGCTTCTGCACACAGAGCTCTAGGGGACAAATCACAAGTACACCACAGCTGATGTCGGGGAAGGCCATGGTCTAGTGAGGAGTCCACAAGATTGAAAAGTATGTATGTTTAGAGAGGCTCATTAAGAGTGCTTTGCCTAAAATCTTTAGACTTTTTGATTAATTAAAATATTTTAACAGCCACATGGAACATGTGTGATGTGCCCTCATTTTTGTCAATTATGGGCAAAAATGTGTGAGTGTATATAAGAACACATATACACATGCACATAGTCACATATTTGTGTAATTTTGTATGTGAAAGACTCATACACCAAAGTAATAGTGGTTTCCTTTAAGTAGTGTTAAATTTTTTGCAACTAAATGCTCTTGATTTAAAAATAGAAAATATTTTAATTATTCAAACATTAGTAGAATAGAAGAAATACATTTATTTATTTATTTATTTATTTATTTATTTATTTATTTATTTATTTTTGCAGAACTGGGGATTAAACTTGGGCAGGCCCTTGCACTTGCCAGGGAAGCACTTATTCCACTGAGCCATCTCCCCAGCCCCAAAAAATACTTCCTTTAAAAAAAAAAAAAAAACTTTAATCATTTATTTGGTGGTACAGGGTCTCACGATGCAGCTCAGACTCCTAGTGATCCTCCTGTTTCAGCCTCCCCAGAGCTAGGGTTACAGGTGTGTGCTGCTATGCCCCATTTCAGGGCTGGCACAGCATGCCCGATGTTCCAGGACGCACACAGTGTGCAGTATGAACTCAGATCCTTGCTCTTACCAGGCAGGCACTTAGACCACTGAGCTGTCTCCCTAGCCCAAGAAATACTTTCAGGTCCTTCCAAATAGCTCAGAAAAGCATAATCTCTCAGTGTACCTTGTCTGCACAAATGCTCTACACATCTGCTGCAGGCAGCGTGCCTGGTAGGATAAGTCACTGTGGGCCTCCCGACAGGCCCAAACTTGGCTTTAGACAGCCTGGTTCTTTCAGGAGTTCCTGATCTTTCAGGCCAGTGTGGTCCCATGACATCTCCGATCTCTTGAGTTATTGCAGTAATGGGAGGGAAGCCTGTGTGTTAGGGGGTGTGTTAGAGAGGCCTCAGTGTTCCAGTCGCCTTTCATCTTTCAGGACAGTGTGATACTCCCTTCTCCCACCCACTAGTGGCTTATTTAATGACCTTTCCTATATAGTTTTTATCTGGTTTAGTTAAACACTTCAGGTTTCCTTACCCTTGTTTCTTGTGTATATTACTTTCTAATATGAAACCAATTAGTATCAGTGATACTGAAATTATTTCCATATTTATTTGGGAGGTTTATATTTTTTTCTAGTAACAGCCTATTCGGTTGATACTATCTTAAGGTGATTTCCCTTGACACAATTAAATATTCCTCAACAAATTTAAGTAAGTTATGTTATTCTTAACTATTTCATCTTTATTAAATCATTCAGAAAGCATGTATTGACTGTCCACTGTGCTATGCTTTATATTGAGTACTGGGAATTTTGCTATAGCCAAATCACTTAATTCTTCTCACATATATATTTCATTTCCAGGATCTGGGGCAGGGACAGATAAACCTGTGTATGACTTTTAGGCCTCTTAAACTACGTGAAGGCTGTCCGTATGAGAAAGTCATTATTGACCTAACTGCAACCAGCAGATACATGTTACAATAGATTCTTCTCTCCTAAGTTAGTTTGTACACAGACTCAAGATTTCTTCTCATCAGCCCTGCCATATAAATATTATTTCTCTTTTGGCTTGAATTTCTGTATGAGTCAGAGATATGCTTTTTATTTTTAACCAGGAAACACATTTGCAGGAAAAATTCCACATTTCATATGATATTTGTGGGCTCCTGTATGTGCCAACAGCATTGTGATTTGTTCTTTTAAAGAGCGATAGTATTTCTGTATTTTAAAACCAAGCTCCAATGCTCTTTCTCCTGCCTCCCTTGTAAATATGCTCAGAGAGTCTGAAGCCACAAACACGCTGTCTGATGCGCTTTGTAGAATTTATCACCATCTTTTTCTTTCCTGGTGAGCTTATTGCTTAGTTCAGCATTTCTCCCTCAAAATTTTAGGTGTGTGGTGCCTCAGTTGTAGATTTTAAAAGATTCAACTGGCAGATTCCTTAAGGAAAAAAAGATTTGTTTGTTACAGGGTCCTGCTACACAGTTCAATGATCCTCCTGTCTCAGCCTCCCCAGCACTGGGATTGTAAGCATGAGCCACCACACCTGGTTTTGGGGGCAGCATGGCATGCAGTACTGGCATTCAAACCTGAGTCCTTGCGCTTGCCAGGCAGACACTTAGACTATCAAGCTATCTCTACCCCACAGATTCATTCTTGATGCAAGGTTTGGTAGTGATACCACAGCACAAGAGCTCAGCCCGTCCTTGTACAGGTCTACCACAGCAGGAGTGAGCCAGCCCTGGGCTTGCTTCAGGGCACAGTTAGGACGGGTTACTCACCCTGCCCTGGAGCGTGGTTGCGGAGTGAATGATGATGATCCTAGACTTTGTGCTTCAGTGAGATAAATCCTGTCTTTATGGACTTGGTTTCTTTTGCTGAGAAGCTTTGATTTAAAAACAAAGGCAAAATACAAGACTTAATGGTTGTAGTAAGTGTATCTCTTCAAACAATGATTTGCATAATTATCTTTTTAAAAAACTAAAACAGTTACACAGTTCCTGAGCTAATCCCCCAAATGAATGAGCTGTTAAAGATCACTTCCTGGCTGAGGTTCATTTCACATGTGCTTTGTACAAATGTGAACACAAAATTACCTGAACTCAGGTTTTAACCAACTTTAGCTTTGAAAACCAGGAAGGAACAAGTGAAAATGTATATGATTTCTTAAATTAAGAAAAAAATTTCAAGCCAGGTATGGAAGCACGTGTGTATAATCATAGCTACTCAGGTGGCTGTGCAAGTTTGAGGCTGGCCATGGGCAACTTAACAAGACCCTGCCTCAGAATAAAAACATTTGGCATGGGCTGGGGGTGGCTCAGTGGAATAAGCGCTTCCCAGGCAAGTGTAAGGGCCTGAGTTCAATCCCTGGTTTCTCCACAAAAAAAAAAAAAAGGTAACATTTGGCAGGGCTGGGGAGGAGCTCCGAGTGAGGCAGAGCCCCTTCCGGGATGGAGTGGGTGAGGCCCAGACTCAGTCCCTAGATATCAGGAGAAAAGTGAGGTTTTAAAGGTTGTTTTGGCCTTTTCACTTCTCTTGTTATTTGAAAGCCAATTTCTCATTTTCATCAAGTCAGATTTATTCATTTTTACTTTAGAAAAAGGTTTGTGCCCTGAGGAACTTTGGCCTATGCCAGGGCCACGAAGCCCTTCTGGGTCTGCTGTGGGTAGCCAAGCTGGGGCTGTTTCTCAGCCGGCATCACAGTCTCTTGCTATCTGCAGCCCCGTAGCAGACCTTGGTTTCTCCAGCACTGCTGCTTCCGCTGTATCCTTCCCTGTAAAGGTGCTGTAGGTATTCTGAGGTGTACTTTTCCATTTTAGAATAAGTGTATTTTTGTCTCTAGAAAAACTTTTGAGGGGCTGGGAGATAGATAGCTCAGTAGAATAAGTGCTTGCCTGGCAAGCACAAGGGCCTGAGTTTAATCCCTGTTTACGCCCCCCCCCAAAAAAAAACTTTTTGGATTTCTTTGTAAGAATTGCATTTAGCTACAGATTAATTAGAGAAAGCTAACATCTTAATATGTTGAGTCTTTAATCTATGAGTAGAGTGTATCACTCAACTTAGGTCTCCTTTCATGTCTTTACCAGCAACTTGTAATTTTCTTAAGTGCTTTGCTTATACACAGTATTTTACTTTTATGTGGTGATAATATATACACACACACACACGCACACACATTAATGTCATATATGTGTTCCGGTTCCAGAGTGGGCACAGCATGTGGTACTGGGGATCAGACGTGGAACCTTGCCCTTGCCAGGCAGGTGCTTATGCTGCCAACCTGTCTCCCCAGCCCGAAATGTATTCTTTAAATTTCCATGTATTCACTGTCTATGTAAATGTGATTTTTTTTTATTTTTATTTTAAAGAGAATAAAAAACAAAATGATACAGAATTTAAAAACAAGATGATAGAAAATTAACAATAGTTGTTATATTGCATATTGCTATCTTCAGAATAGTTGCTCAGAGTACCAGGTATTGGTGTACAAAGTTTATCAAATGATTAAGCGTTAACTGACAGAAAGTGGAAGTACAGTTACCTTAGCTAATATACATACTCCCTTAAAGGAAAGAAGTAGGATGGGGAAAGGAAAATTGTCTTTTTATCTTGTGTGCTATAGCTCAGTCGTCATTCTTTAAGTTTTTCAGCATGTCGTGACATCTGCAGATCTTTTCTTCTTTCCCCTCACTTCAGTTTGCCTCGACTTTCTTTTGCCCTCACAGGGATTGGATCCTGGTCCTATGCTAAGCCACCTGAGGTTGTGAGAGTGGGCCTTCTTTCCTTTTCCCAGTCTTTGTGGGAAAACATGCACTACTCACTAGAATGTTACTAGAAGGCTTTTAAATATGTTCTTTATCGAATTGAGAAAGATCTCTATATTTTGCTCAGAGTTTTTATTATGAATGAAAGCTGTACTTTCTCCTGTACTTTTTCTGAGCCCATCGTATGATTCATATTGTCTTCATTAGCCTGTTATTTGTTGTCAGATCAGAACCAGGCTTACACACCATGGAAGGACCCCACTTGATGAAGTATAATTCTTTTCATACTTTTCTATATTTAATTTGTCTATACTTTATTAAATATTCTTTCATTTATATACGTGAAAGACACTGGTCTATACTTTTTTGTTGTGTGATTTTGAAATCAGGGTAATGTTGGGTCTCAAACTAAGTTAAAAAGCGTTCCTCTTCAGTCTTTTAAAGGATATTGTGTAAAAATTCCTTTTGATAGTTTTTTAAATGTTTATTGAGATTCTTCAGTGAAATAATTTGGGAATGGAAACTTTCTTTTTTTAAATTATAAATTAATTTCTTTAATCGTTATAGGGCTATTGAGCTGTGCATTTTGTTTATTTTAAGGTTAGTTTTGGTAGTTTATGTTTTCCAAGAAATTGGTTTATTTCTATGCTGACAAATTTATGAGTTTAAAGTTGTACATATAATTCCTTTATACCTTTTTAATAGCTGTAGGATCTATAGCTCGTTTCCACTATTAACTTTGTTGTTCTTGCTAAAGAACATTAGCTGTATCAATCTCAATCCTAGCGGTGCTTTCAATTGCATTGCTGTCTGCTGTCTTTCTGTCCTCCTGCATACTCTGGGTTTGTTATGCCACATGTTCCCATTTCCCTCAGCCTTTGCTGTGCTCCTTCTAGAGTGGGCAGGGGCAGTTCTAGCATCTCCTCTCATGCGCATACCCTGAGCCTTGACCTCTGTAGCCCATTTCCTAGTGCTAGAGTGGCACAGCGAGTCCAGAGGCCTAGGAGAAGCATCCTCATTGGCCTGATCCAACCTTCCATGTATCCCCATTGGCTACGTTCATCTTTAGCTCCCTGTTAACACAACAGGACAAGTTCCTGGGACTCACCAATGTGAACATTGCCTCTTCTGGGAGCCTACCTGGCTGTGATTCGGGCCCACGCTGCACTTTGACTCTCTGAGGTCCCCGAGGTGATGAGTATTGGTGGTGGTGGGTCCTGACTTCCCTTTTAGGCAGCCGTGCCCACATAAAGTCATTGACATACTTCACTGTAAGGGAATGCCAGCTTTCTTAGAAGATGGAAATTACTTTCTGATGGGAAGAAGTGTTCAGAGAGGTCAGCAGTTCAAGATTCTAAGTTTGGTGTCTGTCCAGGAGCTTCCATCCCAACTTCTCTCCTGCCTTACCCATCAGGACTTTTAGCTGATTATCCGAGGCTTCACATGAATGGACCTTTACTTGGCGTGTAACTCTGTAACCTCTTATTCAGGCCCAAATCACGTCCTTCAGCGTCTTGTAAAATAACAATTCCTTTAAAAACAACTTAGAAACTTTCCAGCGAGCTACCCGTGCCTTGAGATTTCAGAGCGCTGAGCTTGTTTTCTTACTGTCATCCTTTCCTGCCCTCTTAGTTATTTTTCTCATCACTGAGACAAATACCTGACCCCCAAAGTTAGAGGAGGAGAGATTTATTTCATCTCCTGGTCTGTAAGTTTCAGTGCATGGTTGGCTGGCTCCAAGGTAGGGCATAGCAGAGAGGCATCACAGAAGAAAACCAGCTCATGGCAGGCAGAAGGCAGCAAGCAGGGAACAGTGAGCAGAAACCCTCTTTCCATCCCTTGTCCCTTATCCTTAGGGCAAGTCATGCTCACACCCAGGATGGGGCACCCTTGATCCTACCAGAGCTGTGCCCAGCCAATAAGGGGGCTGATTTAACAACCACACAGTCCTAATCCCAGCGTCTTATGGTCCAGATGCAACCACCCCGAAAGCTCTGCCTCTCCCTCCTCTCCCTCTTCCTCCTCTACCTCCTCCTTCTCTCCTTCTTACCCCTCCTCCCCTCCCCTCCTCCTTTCGCTCCCTCTGTTTTAAGCACAGTCACAGACTGCATTCCCCGTGTTGCCACAGCCATTTATGTCCAGTGCCTAGCTGCCCGCTGGCCCCCTGTGTGGTACTTTGGATAACTGTGACTCCACAGAAAGCTACCAGTCAACAGCAGACGGCTTCCAAGGTGGAGCCTGCAGAAGCCCCTTCCTGGGCCACAAGGAAAGCTAGAGACAGGGCTCAATGGTGGAAGCTGAAACCGTCAGCAGGTCATTCATTCTCCCCTCAGGGATGCACCTCAGCTGGAAAGTGGGGGCACCCGCAGGCGGGATCTGCGCAGGACGCGTTGGGGCCCTGGCAGCTCACGGCCGGCTGTGCACAGCCTTCCAGTCCAGAGCTTGAGGGGCCCTCAGTGGTTCTCCTCTCGGGGAGACCCTTGAACTGACCTACCAAATTGTGAAATTATTTTCACCAACAGTCTACGCAAAAATATTTATGGAACAGATTTTGTAAAATTATGTTGTTTAAGGTCTCTAGAATATGTATGTTCTAATTAAATTGGTGGTATTTCCTGATGATGATTTGTATAACCTACTTGAAATTCCGTGATTACAATGTGAGTTCTGCTGAGCAGAATTCAAAACACGATTTAGAAAAAGCTGTTTTTCCCCCTTACAGCTGTGCTAGAGGTAGGATGTCACCCAAACGTGACTCATAAAGTAGGCACATACACACTACATTCTGGTGCTCAGTCTGAAAAGGAAATTTTCATTTCTGTACTGCGATCTGTAGAGCATACCTTATCATTGATTTTAGCAAAGTCTCCACTGAAACAAATCCAGTGACATGATGTTTTGAGGGGGTGGGTGTACTGGGGAGTGAACCCAGGGCCTAAGTTACACCTCCAGCCCTTTTTAAAAATTTTTACTCTTAGGAAAGCATTTCCAGGGCCTGATAGCTCAGCAGACTAAAGCACCTGTGTAGGCAGAGCTCAGTGGCCAGCCAGGATTGATCCCCAGTCTGCCATGCAGCCCACACACACACACACACATACTGGGGCACCCTGAGACAGCTATTAAGACTGCACGTAGTGGCATGTGCCTGTAATCCCAGAGCCTGGAAGGCTGAAAACAGAATCACTGAGTCTGATCTACATAGTGAGACCCTGTAGACCCTGTCCTAAACACAGGAAGAAAAAAAAAGTGTTGCCAAGTTGCTCAGGCTGGGGCCAAACTTGCAACCTTCCTGCCTTACTGCCCAGAGTCCTGCAATTATAGCACACGGCACCAGGCCCCAGGCCACCCTTTTGAATCGTTATTTTTAAGACAGGGCCTTGCTAGTTTGACCAAGTGAACTAAAACTTGTGATCCTTATACCTGAGCTCTTAGAGTGATTATAGATATACATACCATGCCTAGTTTAGAGACTGTGTGTGTGTGTGTTCTGTGTGTTCTGTGTGTTCTATGTGTGACGTGATGGAACCGATGGCCTTGGCCCTAACCCACTGGCTTGGCACTGAACCTTTTATTTTTATCAAGTAACTAAGTTGCCCTGGCTGAGCTTAACACTCGTGATGCTCCTGCCTTGGCCTCCTGTAGTGCTGGTGCCATAGTGCACACCATCAAATGTACCTTCGGGGGCTTACTCTTGAGCTAGTAACAGATGTTCTCTTCTTTTCTCTCCCCTTGCAGGACGACAGCGGTTAGTTTTGTGGCTTACTGCTGTTCCACCCAGTGTCTGCGGACTTTTGACCTGCTGAGTTGATGAGCCTCAGGAGCAGTGCCAGCCTGACACTAAGGCCACCACCCTCCATGTCAGGCATTGTGTGTGGCAGGCAGGAGTCCTGTGGGCTGGAATGGGTCCCATCCATCCTGTCCTGTGCAGACAGGGGCACAAGAACTCTCCAGAAGCGTCATGGTCGGGTGTCACAGCTGAAAGATCTCAAATACATTCTCCCCCAAAATAAGAGGGACATTTTGTCTTCTGTGGTTTCTTTTTATGTGTGTCTCATATATAACTATTTAGTTCGATGAGCCTCCCCACATCTAATTTAAAGCAAGTTGCCGATCCCTGAAGAACTCTTAATTTGATAATCTATCCACATTAACTTGTGAACAGCATACCTTTGGTGATACTTCTCTCTTTCCCCAGAGAATTATTTCCCTGAGAGATTACTCTCCGTGGTTTCTCCAGTGGAAACTTGTCAGTTTCTAGCATTTCAGCAAACTCAGGCCTTGGTCCTTGCGCATAGCTGGGTGGGGCACCCTAGCTGGCAGGGTCCCAGAACGCACACCCTCTGGAAAGTACGCTCTTGTTTGCAAGTTTTTCAGTGTATTAAAAGGCTCTGGAGAGAAGTACTAAAAACAAAAAAGCTCATCATGAGATATACTCTTCTTTTAAAAGATTAGAGAAAGCTTAAGTTTTGAATTTTTAAATTTCCTGGTAAGACTTTTTTTTTATACACATGAAGAATGTTTCATTTGTTAAAAGACCTGAGTCCTTTTCTTTTTAGATGTATTTTCCACAAAATAAGAGAAAACTCATGCCAAAATAAGACCTGCCCTGTTCTTGTTAGATGAGCTTATGATTCAGTTCATGCTGACTGAAATATCCTAAGCATGTGAAAAGCTGCCTTTGTGGTGTTTATGAGAGATTCTAAGTACGCCCATTGGCTCAGTTCCCTCATGTGTGTGGTTGTCCCCATGTTGATCCCTAGGGCACACGCTGTAGTGCAGGTAGCACAGGGAACATCCAGAAAACGCAGAGCTGAGCTTAGCCTCGGGATTTTGCAGAAATGTAGGAAGTCCACGAACAGCCTATGAAGCTCGCACTCCAGAGACCCCCCTCGTGGATGAGTCGCGCGTTCACTCCTTTAAGGACAGCATTTCACTGTTAGCTTGCTGCCAGATGCTCATCTGCTTGCTGTGAAGTGATTCCTGTACTTTAAAAAGTGGTTAGTGATGCAGTTTATATAAGGCAGGAAGGACTGAAAGAACCAGGAAGGGTTGCTTGGTGGAAAAGATTATTTTCAGAAATGTTCAGATGTCCATAATGTGGTTGGTGGCATTTTATTAGCTGCTCTAACTCTGTATTGTTGGGCTCTGATGGTACCAGAAATCCTCCATCGTTACTGACGAACGTGTGATCTTCCAGCTGCACCACCTGCTGCCCGGAAGGACTCTCCACATGGACTGGTGCAAACAGAAAGTTCCCGTGTGCTCCTACTGCATCGCACTGCTCTCACTTCCTCTGTCCCTTTCATAGCTTGATCTGCTTGGCCTTCACATTTCAAAGGCCTAGAGTATAATGGGAACTGAAGATCTATGTCCAAATGGACCGCTTCTTTCATCCTTTGGAGTAATTGAAGTTCTGATCTAGCCCTCCATGTATATAAGTTGGTGGGGGACCAGTGTGGCATGAAACTTTACAACGTGCTTCAGGCCTAAGTGACTGCCACCTTGTCAGAGTGGCAGTTGTTGCGTCTTTCCGTTTCACCTACCACCATCATGTCTTCAAATGGAGCTGTGAAATGTGCTAACCTGACATTCAGGAATTCTTGTTGAGATAACTTGTCAATGTTAACTTGTTTGAAATTTTATAAAGATACTTGTGTGTCAGGCATCCTCTCTGCACCTGTGGTGAGCAGGCAAACACCTGCAGTGGGCTGGCAGGGCGGCCAGCCTCTGGGCAGCCTCCACCTGAAGCCTTGGGTGCGGCACCTGGACTTGATTGACGAGGACTGGAACTTAAACTGGCTGGGTGCTACTCATTATGGAAATGGTGTGTGAGATTCACTGATGTTCTTAAACTTTTGATACTATAAAGGAGTGTTCTTGACTAGAGAAAACTTGCCTGTGTGTTGTGTATTTGAATTGTGTCCAAAGCTTTGCTGAAAAAGCAATCTAAGTCCAGCTAGCTGCCCTCCCTCCCTCCCTTCCTTCTCCTCTTTATTTCCTTTTCTTACGTCACTCCCTTTTTACCTATCCTGGGGATCAGGCCAGAGCCTAGTGCATGCTAGGCAAATGCCCTCATGCAGAGCTGCACATTCCCACCCCTCTGTGTAGTTCTGTTGAGCAACCATTATTCTGGGTAGAAAAATACTTCAAGCAATAGTCATAATGGAAGAAAACAAGGAATCTACTAGGAAAGCAGAGTCTGTTCAGGGTAAGCTTGTATCAGTGAGCTCCTGTGTGCATGGTTAGGGGTAAGTTTAAAAATCCGGGATAGCCTCACAAGGTCTGGCTTTCCTATAGAACAGGGGGCAGGAGTCTGTTAATAGTTTAAATCAGGAATGAGCCCCAGAATTCTCATGTACTCCAGAGGTGGAGCTTTTGGAGCCAGGGTGTAGCTCAGTGGCATAAATACCAGCCTGGGAAGTCCAATGAAGGTCCTGAGTTTGATCCCTGGTACCAAAAGAGTGGAGCTTTTGGAAGGTAAATGGATCATTGGGGCCAAGTACTCATCAGTGGGTTATTTCACTGATGAAACAACAGAAAAATGTGCTGTCAGGAGACAGGCCTAATGGAGGAAGGGTGGGTCACTGGGCGTGGCCTCGAGTGTGCCTCCCTCAGCCCCTTCCTGCCCACGATGGTGTGACCACTGTCCTCTTCCAGACCTACCCCCTGCCTTCCTGCCTTTGAGCCAGCTGACCATGTGCTGGAAACAAACCAAAACGCCCCCCCCCTTCAAGTCTTGGGTACAAAGGATTTTGTCTCAGCAATAAAAAGCTGATCAAGACAGGGCCCGTTTTAGTGAATTATCAAAATTATTTATCACATCTACATGTTAACAGCCAAATTATTGGCTACAGAGCACTGTGAAGTACATGGAATATTGTATCTTCAATTAATGTATATTTTTATTACACTTTTTTTCTAGTATACAAAAGCCCCGGTGCTAGAGAATCCACTCTATTGATAGAGAACAGGGAACCTGCTTGCTTGCTGTCTGGCCCTTCCTGTTCTGGAATAGAGGGGCTTACATTAAACACCCTCTGTCAGGGTGTTTTGTTCACAAAAACCTTTCCTCAGCTAGTTGAATGTCCATCTCATTTGTCTCACATTAAGTGTTGAAGGAAAAAAGCCTTCAACAGTAGTTAGCTTATAGGCTCTGCATGTAATTTTTCTTAAAATATGTGCCATTTTGTAATCTTTGGGAACTTTCAAAGACAGCTTTTAACTTAATTAATTATAAAGTTAGATTTCTTCATCCTGAGTTGAATTTGACATTCTTATTTCTATTGTAACACAATACAGGGGCCAGGGAAATGGCGCTGTGGAATAAGCGCTTCCCTGGCAAGCTCAAGGGCCTGAGTTCAACCCCCAGATCCCCCCAAAAAACCAATACATCACCTCAACAGAAATCAAAACATTTTATTCAGATGATTTATGAAAATGGATTCCTGACTGGACCAGCAGTAATGCAATCTGATATAATTAAATATGGACATGGAAATTCATTTCATAGACTCATAAACACTGTCTTGTACAATCCCATTTAGAAGTTCTTCACATAACCCTGACCATGTTGTTTTGCTTTTAGTTTGGAGAGTTTCATTTACCCTTGTTTGCTACTAATGATGCTCTGTTGCGTTTCTCCACAAACCCAATGAATCTGGCCTTAAGTTCACAGAGGACTTTTATGAAGTCTGTACACTTGAAAAATCACCTAAAGATAACTCAGGTCTGGTCCTGCCCAGGAAGTGCCCCCTATGTCATCAGCCACAAGACCTGAAAGAGGTGCAGGTGTCTCTAGGAAAGGGATTGGCCATTACTAAGGGACTATTAGGAGAAGCGCATGTCTTGCAGCCTAAGATGTGCTCTTCAAAGGTCACCTTGGTGCATTGCTCTTCAGGGCAGGAAGGCCCTGGCCATGTGGTGGCCAGGCAGAAGGTGGAGCTTGTAGAGATTATTTCTGCCTGTATCTAGAAGAATTCAAGGGCTGCAGAGGGGTTCCCACAATAGAGTGCGGCTTGTCTGTGCTATCCATGCTAGAGACTACCAGTCTCTCATAGCAATCCACGATATATGTGTGTAATGAGAAGATTGCCTAAGACAGAATCTGCCTTCTGAAAAATTAGGGCAAGCTTTGCAGTGTGTTCATTGTCTACAATTTATACTCTGTCCAGCTTGGTCACATATTTGTAGAACAATTGCTGTTTATAGAGTGCTTGACCTTGAACTACGCAAATGCTCAAAAAATGTCAACAGTGGTGTATTTATTTATTTTTTTTTTTAAACTCAATTCATGGGCTGGGGAGATGGCTCAGTAGAATAAGTGCGTGTCTCACAAGCACAAGGGCCTGAGTTCAATCCCCAGTTCCACCAAAAAAAAAAAAAAAAAAAAAAAAAAAAAGAGAGAGAAGTTGCTTAAACTCAATTCATTTGAAAAAGAGGTAATCATTAAGGCCAGTGAAAGGGATGGAGAAAGGAGCTCTGAGGACTGTCCAACCCAACCCCATAGAGCAAGAAAAAATTGGCCCAAAATGTAAGAATTAATGTTTTTTTTTTTCCACCATTCTGGAAATTATAAAAGCTTCAGCAATCTGAGCAGTATTTCTTCAAGAAAAGTGGCTGGATCTGGGATGGACGCTGAGCTTTGTGATGTTTTAACTTGCCCTATTTCTGTTTCATCTTCCATCTCTGCTGTATCTTTGAACACCAATAGTACACAAAGAAGGTGAAAAGCATGGCCTGGAAACCGGAGGAGGAAAAATGGGGTTGGGATTCCTTCAAAGCCTCCTCACCAGAGAGTGGTCATTTGACCTGTCTGGTGGTTCCCTGGAAGATTCCATGCCAGAGACTCTCCTTACCTTACTTGATTGGAGCTTGGCTGATGTGAAAAGTCTTTTCCTCAGGGAAATTTTCTGGAAAAGTCTCAGAGATAAGTGATTACCATAGGGCTGGCTGAGGCAGTGGGTAACTGTGGAGCAAACAGTAAGTTTCTAACCAAAACCTTGGCAAGCTGGGGAAGGATGCCTTTTCGGATGTTTGTAAAAACCCTGGCCTTACGAGGGGATTAGATGAGCTTGCACATATGTAGAACTCCACACATGCCAGGGTTATACTCTTGCTGGGATTGTTCCAATTGCATGCTAAATTCTGGCATTAAAGTGACCTTGAGATTCTGCACAATCAGAGAGTGCAGCCAAAGGCAGGGCTATTGCCTCCCTTACAGAACAAGGAGAAAGTTCCAGTCCTCAGAGCCTTCAGCGCCGACAGGAAGACTTACTGGTCTCGAGTGCAGAAGCCTCTGTCCAGTCGTTAGCTCGTCACTGAGCTGCCTGAGCAGAGACTTCAGTGTCATACATTATGCAGAGTGTCATCCTCACTCATGCAGTTCAGAAAGGAAGCAATAATGGCAGATCCTTAGCAGGGAGGTAAGTGAAGATGATTAGCAGAACTTTGTTCTTTACAATGTCCAGTTTTACACACACACACACACACACACACACACACACACACATAGCATGAATCATAAGGACAAACAAAAGTACATAGGGGGAAAAAATCAACAGAAGCTACTGACACATTCCAGACACTGGTCTTCCAGGCAAAAACTTTTAAACAGCTATTTTAAATATGCCTAAAGAACTAAAGCAAAGAACTGAGAAGCCAAAAATAGATCTAGCAACATAGAAAATACCAATAAAAAGATACTATATAAAGAGAACCATTTTTAAATTCTGAATTTGCAAATAGCAACAAGTGAAAAATTAACAGGTGATTAAAAGAAGATAGGAACAGAAAAAACAATACATATACATAGACCAATTGGATTATCCAGTCTGAGATACAGAAAAAAAATTGAACAGAGCAGAGACATATGGTGCCCTGCACAGCATACCAACTTATATGTAATTCAGTTCTTAGGAAAGAAAGAGAAAAGGCATTGCAAAATAGTGTTGTGTCCAACTAGGGAAACACAAATCTGTGACTGTGCACATAGCCACTCTGCCCAGCCACAAGGAAAGAATCCTGAAAACAAGAAGTGACTTCTGTATAAGAAACCCTCATCAGAAGCCATGGTGGAGCCGGGCGTGGTGGCGCATGCCTGTAATCCCAGCACTAGGGAGGCTGAGGCAGGAGGATTGTTGTGAGTTCGAGACCAGCCTGAGCTACAAAGTGAGCTTAAGGCCAGCCTGAACTGCACAGTGAGACCCTGTCTCAAAAAAGACAAAAAAAGAAAAGAAAAGCCATGGTGGCTGGAAGTGGTGGGAGGACAGTCAAAGAGCTCAAAGTAAAGAGTCATCAAATATTAATTCACTACCCAGCAAAACTTCAAAAAACAAAGATAAACTAGTATACTCACAGTTAAAAGTAGATTCACCAGTGGCAAGTCTGTTTTACAAGAAATAATAAGGGAAGGGGAGATGGCTCAGTAGAATAAGCACTTGTGCGGCAAGCTCAAGGGCCCGAGTTCAATCCCCAGGTTCGCAAAAACATAAAAAAAAAAAAAAACAAGAAATAATAAAAAGTCCATGAGGCTGAACTGGAAGGGTAATAACACCTCAAACTTACATGAAGAAACAGACACCAATATGGTCAACTCTGGGTAAATATACGTCAGCACATTTGTTCTCACGCCTTTTCCTCCTGAGAAGCAACTGTGTAATACGATAATTACACCCTGACAAGGGGCCAGGATGAGCATGTGTGACAGACAGCCACACAAAGGGAGAGTGAGGGAACAAATTTACACAGGAACACATTGTTTTAAAAATTCAGTTGATTTTACTCCGAACAGTTCATAAATTTAAGATGTTAATTATAATAATCATGAGAGAATCCACTAAGAAATATCTTTAAAGTGTATATAGTAAAAGCTACAATAAGGAACTAGTTGGCCCAGAACAAAAATACTAAAAACAATGCAGAGAGGCCCAAGATACATGAAGCAAAAACCAGCAATCGGAAGGTGAGTAGACAATTCAACAATAACCATTGTTCACTTCATTGCCTCACTTGAAGTAATAGATAGAATACAGCAGAGAATGTCAGAGCAAGTAAATATAAATAGAAGATGTGAACAGAAGTTTAAGCCAAGGAGACCTGGCACACAACTTAGAGCACACCACCCAACAACAGCGAAATGCACTTTTTTCTAGAGGGCGCATGAAGTGTTCCTGGGGTAAGTCATTGAGTGGTAATATTTTAAAGGGATAGAAATTACACAAAGCATGCTGTCTGGGCAGAGTGGAATGAGATTAGAAATCAGTAACAAAGGAATTGGGAAATGCACAAGCATGTGGAAATTAAGCAATACAACCCTAATTAACCCAGGGGTCGCAGGAGAACCCGGAAGTTCCTTGACATTAATTAAAGTGAAGACAAAACAAACCCTAATTTAGGAGATACACCTGAATCAGCAAACGTCTGTATTAGAAAGAGCTCAAGGCAGTAGCTAGCCTTCAACCTTAAGAAACTAGAAAAGGATAGTAAATTAAAAGTAAGCAGAAGAATGGAATCATAGAAGTTAAAGTGAAAATAAATGAAATAGTAAAAAATAATAGAGAAAATAAATGAAAAACAGTTGTTCTTGGGGAAAGATAAGCAAAAGAAATATAGCCCTTAGCTACACAAGAAAAAAAGTAGAGGATACTGATATCACTAAACCAGAAATGAATGAAAAATTACTACCAACATTACATAAATAAAGTAAGGGAATTTTTTATATCCATATAGTAGGGGCTTTATTTATTTATTTTTCAATATTTATTTATTTGGTATAGTGTCTTGCTATGCAGCTCAAACTTGTAGTGATCCTCCTGTCTCAGCCTTCCCAGCACTGAGATTACAGGTGTGCATGACTATGCCTCGTTTTGGTGGCTGGCAAGGCTCAGGGCCAGCATGGTACGCAATACCAGGGATAAAACCCAGGTCCTTGCATTGCCAGGCAGATGCTTGGACTGCCACGCTATCTCCCCAGACCTATACTAGGGACTTTAAGTGAAACTGGGAAATTTGTAGATTTACTGCCAACATCAACTCAAAAGGAAATAATAAAGTTTATCCTAAACAAAACAAAAAAAAAAGCCTATTTAAAAAAAACAAAAAAAAAAGCCTTCCAAAAAGTCAAGGGGACCCGGGGAGATAGCTCAGTAGAACAAGTGCTTGCCTGGCAAGTGCAACAGCCTGAGTTCAATCCCCTTTTCTACAAATAAATAAATAAATAAATAAAGGATGTGGGCTTTAAAAAAAAAGAAAAAGAAAAGTCAAGGGCAGGCCAAAAGCTCAGCAGATTAAAGCACCTGCTTAGGCAGATGCAGGGGCCAGGAGTTCAATCCCTGTGCCTGCCTTGACAGTCCTGCTCCTGGGGCATGCTAAGATTGAGTTGAGACTGGACATGATGCCCGCACCTGTAATCCCAGCACTTAGGGAGGCTGTAAACAGGAGAATCACTATGAGTCCAGTCTACGCAGTGAGACCCTGTAGACCCTTACTTAATACAAAAAACAAAAACAAAAAACAAAAAGTCAAGGAAGAAATGTCCTCATTGGTAAATTCTGCCAAACATTTAAAGAATGTTTAACATCAAAAACTAAAAGAGAGGCCAGGGAGATGGTTCAGTAGAATGAGCACTTCCCTGGCAAGCTCAAGGGCCTGAGTTCAATTCCCGGTTCCACCAAAAAAAAAAAAAAACTAAAATAGGAGTGGATGCCTCCCAACTTGTTCTCTTGGGCCAGTGTCACCCACACAAACACCAGAATCAGGCAACGAAAAATGTCTGCATGCCGACATCACCTACTATCAACTGAATGTAAAAATTCTGTACTACAAAATACAAAACTGAATCTAGTAACTTACAAAAAAGATTGTACAAAAAAAATATTTATTTTGGGAACACAAAATTCAACATTACAAAAATTAACATACATATTACTAGAATAAGTGGCAAAACAACATGATCTAATAGACGTAGGAAAACTTTTGACAGTTCACAAAATCTGACAGCCTTTCTTGATGAAAACTTTCAAAACACCAGTAATGGGAGAACTTCTTCAACCTGATAAAGGGCATTTGTAGGGTTAAAAAAAAAAAAAAAAAAGATAGCTAATCTCAGCACTGTGGAAGGCTAAGACAGGAGATAGACAAATTCAAGCTCAGTCTGGGCATTTTAGCAACTTCCTGAGACCCTGTTTGTCAAAATACAAATGTTAAAATTGGGAACACTAGGTTCAGTCCCCAGTACTGCAAACAGGGAAGGCAGAGAGGAAGGTAGGGAAGGAGAAAGGGAGGCAGGAAATGAAGGAGAAAGGGGAGGGCAAGAAAAGGGAAGGAAGAAAAAGAAAATAGCTGGGGATGTAGCTCAGTGGTAGAGTGCTTGCCTAGCACACACCAGGCCCTGAGTTCAATCCCTAGTACCAGAAAAAAGGAAAAAGAAAACACCACAGCTAATATATGGGTGGTGATGAAATGCTGTAGGCTTTTTCCACTGAGGTCAGGAATAAAACAAAGATAGCTTCTCTTACCCACTCTATTCAACTTTGTTCTGAAGGTTTCAGCCAAGGTAATAGACAAAATGAAGAAATAAAAGCATCAAGTTTGGAAAAGGAGCAAAGTGTATTTCCAGATGCCACAATCGTACATAGAAAACAGTAAGGGGATTCGCAAACAAAGCTGATAAACAAGTATGACAAAGTTGAGATTCAAGCTTATTATATAAAAATCAACTGATGCCAGGCATGGCATGTGCGCCTGTAATCCCAGCACTTGGGAGGCTGAGGCAGGAGGATCGTTGTGAGTTTGAGACCAGGCTGGGCTACAAAATGAGCTCAAAACCAGCCTGAACTGCACAGTGAGACTATGTCTCAAAAAGGAAAAAAAAAATTTATTTATATACGTTAGCAGTCAAAAACCCAAAAGAAAATTGGACAACTGCTATAATATCAGAAACAATAAAATATTTGGGAATAAATTTTAAAAAGTCAAGTATACACACTAATATCACAAAATATCACTGAAAAAACTAAATAAATAGATGTAAAGAAATCCCCTCTTTATATATTGGGAGACAATAGTGTTAGGGTGGTAATAATTCCTAAATAAATAGATTTGATGCAATCTCTATTAAAATATCACCTGTACTTTTTGCAGAAATAAAACTGACTGTAACACAATATAAAAATGCAAGAGAGGATCCCGCCCACGCGCCCAGCCCCAGAGACCGGCCTGAGACAGCATGGCCTCCTGGATCCCGCCCCAAGCTCTCCCAGCAAGTGGGAATTTGCACGACTCGCCAGGCTTCGCAGATCAGTGAGAGTGTGGTGAGTCTGAGGGAGAGCCATTGGCTTCTTCCCACGCTCACCCTACCTGGATCCCTGCCCCCAAGCCCTTCAACTCAGTGACTGGCCTGAAACCTCAGGACCCACTCACCAGCAGCTCCCCGGATCCCCTGCCCTAAAGCCCACCGAGCAAGTGGGAATTTCCCCAACTCCCTGGGCATCAAGGTTCAGTGAATGTAGAACTCCAGGCCCGCCAAGCTGGACAGGCATTTCCCAGGGATTCCCTGTCTGTCCCCCACCACCACCACAGCCCGAGACCCAGCGCAGCTTGGCAGGTGAGAGCTCCAGGCCCACCGTGCCAGAGAAACATTTCCCAGAGATTGCCAGTCCCACTCCATGGCCCCAGACCCAGTGCAGGTCGGCCTGGAGTGTGAACTCCAAGTCTGCCACGCTGGAGGGACATTTCTCAGCGATCCCAGGTCCCATCCATGGCCCAAAACCCAGCTCAGCCTGGCCTGTGAGTGAGGGCTCCAGGCCCGCTGTGCCGGAGGGACCTTTCCCAGCCTTCTTGGTTTCTGGCCTGTAGCCCCGGACCCAGCACAGGTTGGCTGACCCAGCACAGCCTACCCAGTGAATAAGAACATCCACTATCCTTTTGGGAGCCCAGCAGACCCACCAAAGCCCAGACCCGCCCACCTAGACAGCGACCTGCCTGACACAGGAGGGCTGACACTGGCAATTTTCTGTATCCTCGCCCCAAAGCCAGCCAAGACAGTGGGAATTTTCATTACTTGCTCTGCAACCCAGTTCGGTTCATGCCCACCTGAACAGGGAACCAACAGAGGGGACCCACAGGAGCTGCAGCAAAAAGGAACTGAACACAACAGCTAGATCCAGGATAGGCATATCTGGATAATCTCAAACTGAATAGAATGGCACCCAAATCTTATAACAAGCTAAGGTTATAGCTGCACCAAAGCTCTACACCAAGGGTCAAAAGTCAGTGCTATACAAAATGACAAAGACAGGGGAAAAATGCAATCCCGGACCTCGAGTCCACCAGTAATGAATTAATTAACAGATACAGCAACAAAGGAACAACAGCAGAAAGGGATAGAGGAAATAAAACAAGAAGTATTTCCCCAAATTATAAAAGAAGTATCTGAATACATAGTATCTGAAATAAAGAATGAATTTCAGAAATATTGGGTGGAAAAACAATGCTCACCCAGAACAAGTACAGAGAGCACTATTCTAGCTGAAACATATGAATTAACAGCATCTGAAGCAAAGACACAACAGCAGAAAGGTCATGAAGAACTCAAAGCAGAAATAATTTCTGAAAACCAAAAAGAATTCTTTGAAAAAAAAGAATTCTTTGAAATCATAGCATCTGAAATACAGAAACAAGTCTGGAAATATACAGAGGAAACCCAACTTGGAAGAAACATTGCAGAAAAAGAATTAATAATGCCTCTAAAGAAGACATGGATAAAAAAATTGAGGAGATCAGAAAAATATGATGGATTCCTTGAATGAGCAGTACAGAAAAAAATAGAACACATGAAACAGAGTCAAAGAGATATAGAAGAACTAAAAATATTGATCATGAGTCTACAAAATTGTTTGAGTGAAAGCGAAGACAGACTTTCAGATCTTGAAGTTGCCAGTGCGGCTAATGAAAAGATGAGAAAGGATCTCTTAAAAACAACAAGAATGCAGGAAAAAGTAATGTATCACCTGCAAGATGACGCCAGGATGAACAATATGAGAATAATTGTTATCAATGAGAATGAAGGAGTCAATACAAATGACATAAAAAGAATTTGGGGAGAAGTGATCACAGAAAACTTCCCAAATATGAGGAAACAATCCAACATTCAGGTCACCGAAGCATACAGAACACCAAATAACTTCAACCCAAGTAGAAACACACCAAGACATACAATAGTCAAGATCCCAGAAATCCAACACAAAAATAATATACTGAAAGCTGCTAGAGAGAAGAAGCAGATTACATTCAAAGGAAAACCCATCAGAATTACAGCTGACTTCTCTACACAAACAATGAAGGCAAGGAGAGCATGAAGCAGCGTTCTTCAAGTCCTACACGACAACAAATTCCAGCCCAGTCTAGTATACCCTGCAAAACTCTCTTTCAAGTTTGATGGAGAAGTGAAATACTTCCATGACAAAAAACAACTAAAGAATTTCATGATGACAAAGCCATGCCTTCACAGGCTGCTGAAGGATGTTCTAGAGAGAGACCACAATGACCAGAACTCCATGAAGGAGAACAAAGGAACCCACTAAACAGGACAGACAATTAAACACAGGATACAAAGGAGTAAACAATACCAGGTAAATATCATGACACACATAAGTCAGCACATTTCAATTATAACCATCAATGTAAACGGACTCAGTTCACCAATTAAGAGAAATAGACTGGCACAGTGGATTAGGAAACAAAATCCAACAATATGCTGTATACAAGAAACACACTTAACTCAAAAGGACATTCTTAGGCTCAAAGTCAAAGGATGGAAAACAATACTACAGGCCCCAGAACCTCAGAAAAAAGGAGTAGCAATTCTGTTCTCAGACAGTCTCAACTTCAAACCAAGAACGATCAAACGACACAAAGAAGGCCAGTATATATTGGTCAGGGGAAAAATTCAATAGCAAGAGGTAACACTCATAAATATCTATGCACCAAACACAGGAGCATACAACTATGTAAGACAATTCTTAACGGACATGAAAAACTTAATGTCTAAGAACACAATCTTAACAGGAGACCTTAACACCCTCTTATCTCAAAAAGATAGATCAACTAGACAAAAAATTAGCAAGGAAGTATCAGAACTGAACCAGAGCTTGGAACAAATGGACCTGGTGGACATATACAGAGTGTTCCATCCAACCACATCTGAATACACATTTTTTTCAGCTGCACATGGGTCATTTTCCAAAATAGACCACATACTAGTCCAGAGGTCATGCCTAAGTATATGCAAGAAAATAGAAATTATCCCATGCATATTATCTGACCACAGTGCAATGAAACTGGAACTAAATGACAAAAGAAACCAGAAAAACCCGCTAAATTCATAGAAACTAAACAACACCCTACTCAGCAATCAATGGGTCGCAGAAGAAATTCAACAATATCTACAATTCAATGAAAATTCAAGTACAACTTACCAGAATTTATGGGATGCGATGAAAGCAGTTCTTAGAGGGAAAATCATAGCTATGAACTCACACATTAGGAAAACAGAACGGGAACAAATTAGCATCCTAATGTTGCACCTCTGACAACTAGAAAAAGAAGATTATAGTAGCTTTTGGGTTGTCATAGATGGTTTTTATCAAGTTAAGGTAGAGTCCATCTATTCCAATTTTCTGTAGGACCTTGAACATGAATGAGTGTTGGACTTTGTCAAAAGCTTTCTCTGCATCAATTGAGATGATCATGTGGTTTTTAGATTTCATGTCTGGTAAGAATTGTCTTACATAGTTGTGTGCTCCTGTGTTTGGTGCATATTTATGAGTGACTTCTCAAAAGATTAGGACTAGAAATCCTATTCCTCCTACTGGGAATTTTCCTCGAGGAACTGAAAACATTGTATCATGGTGATATATGTTTACCTATGCTTATAGCAGCACAATTTGTGATAGCAAAATCTTGGAAACAACCAAGATGTCCATCACATGAGGAATGGTTGAAAAATATGTGGTATTTCTATATAATGGAGTATTACTCAGCTATGAAGAATGATAAGCTTGAAGTATTTATATTGAAGTGGATGCCACTTGAACATATACTCATAAGTGAAATAAACCAGACATACATGTGTAAATATTGTATAAGAAGCGAAAAGAAGAAATACAAATGGAAATGTACAACAACTAAAAACAATTGAGTCAGATAAGGCAAAATGAATGGCATATGCTGCAGGATACTAATCAGCTTTTCTTCTGGATGTTTAATAACCTAAGTTCACAGATAAAAAAACTGGAGAAATAGAAAAGCCACAAGGCCAGCCAACATTGAAAGGCCCTAGCCTTTCAAGGTCAGCGAAGACTCAGGACATAGGAGAGCCTGTACTGCAACATCATGAAACTCAGTTGAGCTCCAAATTTTCTGAACAAGGAGATTATGGAGCCACAGAAGAAAGAGATCGAAGTTCTATAGTGTGCCTGGGGAGAGTCACATGGAGAGAAAACTTTCTCTCAGGCTCTCACAGAGAGCAAACTGGTCAAGCATTGGCCGTGACTCATTCACATGGATGACACAGAAAAAGGATCTACAGAATAAGGTACAGGACTACAAGATAAACCCTGAGGGGACTTCACTGACCTCATAAAAAACAAAAAGTTGTGTGTTGGTATATAGGTCTTGCTCTATCTAGGTGTTAACCATCCAGCAGAAAAGTATGAAAATGAGGTATACACCGCGGGGCCATAATAATAAGTTGAACTGTAAATAGCTATGGTCGACAACTTCTTCAGATAACTCACTATTGTTGTGGAATGCTGAAGTGTGTTGAATTGTGTCGCTGAGTTCAGGCACTTAAATTACTTGAATGACAATGGAGTGTCCATCTTTAACAGGTGTAGACAAAGGAAGGGGTATAGAAAGGAAGAATCATGGTGTGTGTGTATGGATTGTACAGTTGAGATAGATAACGCCGTGCTTCTACATAATTCTATGAGAGGCAAGATTTGCACTAATGGTGGTTGGACAGGATATTATGTCGGCTTCCAGTACTATGGACAACCACTAGGAAAATAACAAGGTAGAAAGTATTAATTATTGAATCTTTGATGTAATTCAGGTATAAAAAATAAGATACATAAACAGCTACACCCTCTTAATTTACTGATAAGAGACATACGGTATAATAATGGCTGTAAGTATAATATCATGTATGCACCTTCTATGATACCAAAACATTATGCAAACAGTTTGCAATGTATTAATTTATCAAATCCATCTTGTCAAGGTATCTTAAAACTGTCTCATTGATATTTGTGCTTCAATAAAATAAAAATTTTAAAAAAATGCAAGAGATCTTGAATAGCAAAGCAACCCTCAGGGAAAAAAAAAAAATCATAGGATTCACAGTTCCCAATCTCAAAACTTACTGCGTAGCTGCAGTAATTAGAATTATGTGATAGTGGCATAAGGATAGATATGGAGACAGAATTAAGATTACATAAATTAGTCATTACATTTACATTTCATTTGTTGTATTTTTTAAATTAATTTTTTAAATGTATTTGGTACAGGGTCTCATTGCATAGCTCCTAGTGATCCTCCTGTTTTCATCCTCCTTATTGCTGGGATTACAGGCATGCACCACCACCCTGGGTCTCAGTGGCTGGCTCAGCGTGCCCAGGGGCGGGACCAGTGTGGCATGTGGTGCCGGGGATCAAACCCTGAACCTTGCACTTGCCTAAGCAGGCACTTAGTACACTGAGCTATCTCACTGGCCCGCTTCCATTTATTTCCTTATTTTTCCATTTATTTTTGACATGGTGTCCTGGTTACTTTTTACTCATTAGTGGGACAAAATACTGGACACCCAAAATGAAGGAAAGAAAGGTTTATTGAGCTCACGGTTAGTGGACGTTTCAGTCCATACTGGCCTGGCTCCCAGGCAGAGCGGCACATGGCAGAGGGCAGCAGTTCATGGCGGCTGAAAACAGCCAAGATCAGAGGGAGCGGCAGCAGCTGCAGCTTCTAGCCGGCCTCTCTCCCCTCCTTATATTATAAGCTATGTGCCCCAGGCTGGGGGTGTAGGACTCCCACAGTGAACATGCCCTCCTCTTGTGCAGGATGAGGATGCTTACAAACTAAGAACCCCGGCTCCCTGCTCAGTCACTTAATTAAAGCTCTAAACCTCTCAAGTTGGCACCATGTATCAATCAGTACACTTGGGTTCCAAGACAACTCAATGAGGAGATTTCAGGCTTTTAAATAAATAATGCTAGTGTGATGGTCACATGTAACAAAATGCAGCTGGCCCCTTAATTCATACATTATGCAAAAACTGTCTTGAATGTATCGTAGACTAAAAATATAACTAAATAATAAAACTCTTAGAAGTTGTAGGCATGGACCTTCGTGACATTAGACTAAGAAATAGTTTCTTAGCTATGATACCAAAAATACAAATAACCAAAGAAAATAAATTTAACTTCATCAAAAATTTAAGATGTATGTTAAAGAACACTGTCATGAGAGTAAAATGACAGTGTACAGAGTGGGAAAAGAACATTTTAAACATATCTGATATGGATCTAGTAATGCAGGACATAAAAATGTCTCTTACAGTTCAATAGTAGAAGTTAAAATTCCAGATAAAAAGTAGACAAAGATTTGAGTAGACATATTTCCAAAGAAGAGTGGATACAAATATTCAAAAAGCACAGGAAAAAGGGCTCAGCATTGTGCATCAAAGAGCAAGTCAGAAGCAGGAGGCAGCACCCAACTTCCACTGGGACGACTGCTCTTCTAAAGTGATCAATAATAAGTGTTGACGAGAATGTGGAAAAACGAAGCCCTGAGATGCTGCTGGTGGGGAGTTTGAACTCTGTGAAGCTGGCTCAGCTGCTGCAGAAAACAGCCTAAAGTTTCTTTAGGTGGCTACACTGAGACCATACGCCCCTCAGTTCCACACCTGGAACCTGGGGTTGAACTCAGGCCCTTGTGCTTGCCAGGGAAGCGCTTATTCCACTAAGCCATCTCCCTGGCCCCGTGAATTTTCTTAAAACCAAAAAGTAGAAACCACTCCAGTGCCCATCAGTGGATGATGACTAAACAAAATAAGGTATATCCGAGTGACAGAATATTATCCGCACACTTCACAGGTGCTACACATGATACATGCTACAACGTGGACAAATCTTCCTTTTTTTTTTTTTTTTTTTCAGCACTGGGGATTGAACTCAGGATCTTGTGCTCACCAGGCAGGTGCTTAAGTCACTGAGCTATCTCCCCAGCCCCTAACGTGGACAAATCTTGAAAGCAGTTTGGCATAAAAAAGTAATGAAAAGGGCCAGATAAGCTGTGTTTTGATCTACTACTTTTAGGTCTTGAACATCCAGAAAAGCAGTTCACTTGCTGGGTAGGTCATCCTGACAGGGAAAACTTGCCCTCTTTTATTTACTACAAGTCTATTCTATTTTATTTGAGGGATTTTTTGGGGGGGGTCTTTTTTGAGCTAGGATCTCACTTTGTAGCCCAGGCTGGTCTCCAACTCACAGTGATCCTCCTGCCTCAGCCTCCCCAGTGCTGGGATTATAGGATTGTGCCACCATGACTGGCTGTACAAGTGTACTTTAATCTCCATCTGCTTTTAGGAATTCTCTATGTAGTATCTGTTCATAGAAGTTTTTAACTTGAAGAGCCTTTTTCTTTCTTTCCTTTCCCTCTGCCCAGTGCTGAGAATCAAACCCAAGTAAATTCTACCACTGAGCTAAATAACTTACTTACCCTTATTATTTTTATTCCTAAATTGTGCAGGCTGACCTCAAACTTAGAATTCTGCAGGCTCCTAGTAGCTGGGTGAGGAGCCTTTTTCTGTTTAGAGAAGCAGTTCTGCAGTCTAGAGAAAGCACAGAAAAAAGGTTTAAAAATTCCACCAGTCCCATCCAAACCCCTGTTTGGGGTTAATTATTGTCTTTTTTCACTCTTTTTTAAAATTTTATTTTATTGAAAAACAAGTAGCAATGAGGCCGTTTCAAATAAAATTAGTAGAACAAATTCAACAATTAATACATTGCACATTGTTTTCGTAGTGGCTTTTTGTTGTACAAGGTGCATACATGATACTCTGTGTACAAAACTATTAGAGCAGATGCCTCTGATCAATGAATTAAGAGAATGTAGCTGTATGCCTATCTTTTTTTTAAAGCTGAATTATAGTACAGTTTCAATAATTAATACTTTTTACATTGTTATCTTCCTAGTGGTTATCCATAGTACAAGAAGCAGACAGGATATCCTGTCCAAACACTATTAGTGCAAATCTTTCTTCTCATAGAATTATGCAGAAGTAATACATATTTGTCCTAACTGTACTATTTATACAAACACAGAATGGTTCTTCCTTTGTATCCCCACTTTTTTTGTTTAGTCCTGTCAAAGATGGGTGTTCTATTGTCATTCAATTTTTATAGGTGCTTGAATTCAGTGAAACATTCCAACACAGTCCAGCAGTCCACAATAATAGTG
Organism: Ctenomys sociabilis; assembly: GCA_004027165.1. Taxonomy (NCBI): domain Eukaryota; kingdom Metazoa; phylum Chordata; class Mammalia; order Rodentia; family Ctenomyidae; genus Ctenomys; species Ctenomys sociabilis. Next base: position 73,053 of record PVKA01002473.1, on the reverse strand, counting down.
GGTTATCTGAAGAAGTTATTGAATAGAGCCACTTACAGCTCAGCTTATTATTATGGCCTTATTTTATATACCTCATTTTTATACTTTTCTGCTGGATGGTTAAGAGCGAGCTAAAGGAAGACCTATATAACAAAAAATGTAACTTTTGTATCTGATGAGGTCAGTCAAGTCCCCTCAGGGTTTATCCTGTAACCCTGTACCTCACTCTGTCAACCAAGATGCCTGTCACATGAGGAATAATTTAAAAAGATGTGGTATTTCTATACAATGGAGTATTACTCAGCTATAAAAAATGATAATCTTGAAGCATTTATTTTGAAGTGGATGCCACTTGAACATACACTCATAAGTGAAATAAACCAGATGTACGTGTGCAAGTATCATATAGTCTCCCTAGTATAAGAAATCAAAAGAAGAAATACAAATAGAAAGGTAAAACAACAACTAAAAAGAATTTAGTCAGATAGGGTAAATTGTACTGTGTATGTTGCAGGGTAATAATCAGCTTCTCTTCTGGATGGTTAAAAACCTAAGATTTCAGATCAAAAATTGGAGAAATGGAAGGGCTGCAAGGTCAGTCAACATTTTGGCCCTATTCTTTCAAGGTCAGTGAACACTCAGGACATAGGAGAACCTGTACTGTAACATCATAGAATTCAGTTGTGCCCCAAATTTTCTGATTAAGGAGATTATGGAGCCATAGAGAATTGTGATCGAAGATCTATAGTGTGGCTAAGGAGAGTCACATGGAGAGAAAACTTTCTCTCAGGCTCTCACAGAGAGCAAACTGGTCAAGCAATGGCAGGGACTCTTTTCACTCTTTTGAAATGCACATGTGTGCATTTGCTTAAGTGGCATTTATATGGAAAAGTTTTTTGTTGTTCTTTCATAGAGTCGAACCCATGGAGCACTAAGCTATAGCCCCGTCCCTTTGTATTTTGAGATGGTATCTCACTAAGTTGCCCAGGCTGGCCTTGAACTTGAGATCCCCTGCCTTGGCCTATAATCCCTTGGATTATAGGCATGTGCCATGGCATTCATCCCAAGCACAGTTTATAACCTTTTTTTCATCTGATATATCCCGGAAATCCTTATCAAGTGACTATGCTATTGTATTTCTAACAACGTTATTTCATATATTTCTCACATAGAGGCATATTTAATAATTTGTAATGAATTTTTTCATTTTTATTATATTTGAAAATATCAATTTTTCCAGATTCTTCTGAGTAATCCCAATTTATGCAAGAAAGCAGATGGGAGATTAATTCTTTTATAAGCAAGGATCAGATTGCTGCTGCTGGTGCTATAAACACACATTACCATTTTAGCTCTTTTCAACCCTAGTAATCTTGGAAAACTTGATGCTTTTATTTAATGTCAAATTCATTTGTGACTAGAGCCTTAAAATATGAGTTAGCTCAAAATACACTTTTTTACTTGTGTAACTGGGGTGCCGCAGCCTCGAACAGTTTGCAGTCAGAGTTTTACCAGAATTCAGGGTATTATTCTAGGTCAACAGCAGAATTAGCCAGGGCTGCACCCCTTCAGCTTTCACTTAAATTCACGGCACTGACTGACACCAGGTTCAAGGTCACAATAGTAATAGTTTGTTAATCCAGTAACCCTGCAAAGATGAGAAGCGGGATCTCACTTTGGTTAAATTGAGCAGCTCGAAGGAAGGTGTGGAGAAGCCAGGGCAGCTGCTAGGGAAGAGCTGGCCGCACCCTGCTGGAATTTTCACACAAGACACAGTGGATTTAGCAAGGTTGAATGATCAGCTTAGGTGGAAAAGAAAGGGGTAGAACGAAATGGCTGATCTTGATACCACCCCTTCAGGAGGAAGGCCTTTAAGAATAAATGAGCACGGGCCAGTTTAGGCAGAGTGCAGTGACCCGGGTTCAATCCCCAGTCTGCCGCCGACCCTCCCCCCAGGGCATGCTAAGACTGGGTGTGGAGGCAAGTACCTGTAATCCCAGAGTTTGGGAGGCTGAAAACCGGAGGATCACTACGAGTCCGGTCTACATAGTGAGACCCTGTAAACCCCGTACTACATACATTTTTTTAAGAAAAGAATAAATGAGCACAATGTTATCAGTGCCTATGTTTTCTTCATCCAAGTTTGCTTTAACAATATGTTCCTTCTTAGTGGAAGAAAGTCCAAATTTAAGAAAATGTGTCTTGATTCCCTGGGCTTTTTTTTGGTGCCTCTCCCAAGGACGGCCATGATGTTGCCTGGGACCCTTCACTCACCGGCCAGCAGCTAAGATTGGCCTGGATTCTGCCCCCATGGGCATGGTGGTGGCTGTTGTAGTTTAATGTTTAGAAAACATTGCCTGCAAAGAGCTTCTTACCTCATAAGAAGTTAAGATAGGGCCAGGGAGATAGCTCAGTGGCTTAAGTGCCTGCCTGTCAGACACAAGGTCCTGAGTTCAATCCCAGAAGCTAAACTAAGTGTGTAATTGCAGATGACAATGCCCTGAGACGTTGCAGGTCACTAATGCAAACCCTACTGGAAAGAGATACTCTACAGTTTCAGGAGTAGTAAGGCTCGATATTTGACCCAAAAAAATCCCCTGGATTTGCTGTGTTTGGCAACTGAAGAGATCTGAAGAAATACCAAAAGTCAATTGAAAGATAAACATGGAAATGTGAGATTAAAGAATAGAATTATCTGATACTACAAATATCAGAAGAAAGCAAGAATTAACTTGATTTTTGCCTGTGCCTGTGGCCACCTTCAGGAGTTGTCTTCACATGCCACCTTCCTTTGGGACACTCTTGCCCAGCCCCATATCTCTGCACAGATCTCGATGGTGTATGTGAGTTGGCACTTATCTCGAAGGGGTGGAAAATTCCTCAGATAGAACTCATCACGCCCCACCCCACCTGCCCTTCGGGCTTCTCACAGGTTCCCTGTGGGCCCCTTTGCCAAACCTGTAGCGGGAAACCCAAGCTCCTTGCTCCTCGGCCCACCCTCTACTGTGTTAGGTGCGTCCTGCTGTTTCTAAGTCAATAGGTTAGTGACTTCAAAACCGGGAGCCACAATTTGCACACAGCATTTCCACGTTACTGATACTGAGTTAATCTTTACTTGTAGAATACCACAAAGAACCTCCCAGAAGACCATTTTCATGCCATTGTAGCTAGAGCATGCATTTGAAAGCATGTGCTCTAGGACCTTGATTGCTTAAAATTGTCACCGTCACCATGGTTGGGTGACACAGTGCATACTTCACTGTGGTTTGGTTAAATGGCTATTTCGTTGAACTTCAGCTTCCTCATAGCAGAACTTGAACTAGCCAAAGAAACCTACAACAAAGCTCTTTCCCACTAAGGGAGATCATATGTCTTCTGAATAAAAGAAAAGCTCCAAGTGGAACTGAAGTCTAGGAAGGGAGCCGGCCTTAAATAGCAAAACAAAAACGCATTACACGGAGCTACTCAAACCCTAACACCTTTGTAAATTCTTTTTTTAAAAAATGCCTCCTGATTCCTGCTCTCCGTGCGTAAGGAGAAGGAACACAAAGTATAAATAATGAATGGCTGCAATAAATACTGTACCTAGAACAGTTGACGACGTTTGGGAAAGCAACCAGTCATCCTTTCAGACTTGTGAAGCAATTCTTCGGCTGCTTTTGGCCTACATAGAGGCTTCAGAGCACTCAGATGTGTATCTGTTACACAAAATAATCACTTTGGTTCTAAAAATACTCTCCTGCTGCTAATTCAATTAAAAAATGCAGCAGGAAAGCTTAATTAAGCTTTCTAGATTGTTAAAACTCTGCTACTAGGAAAAAAAAATTATTAGGCTTAGAGTCCTGAAGTCAAATGGCAGGAGACAACGGATGCGTTATCAGTCTAGAAATATTAGCATCAAGACCCTCGTGGGAGACCTTTAGCAGGGAGAACCAGGTGGGCGAGCAGGACTGGCTGTTGCCCTAGAGTCCGCCTTGGGGAGCGGAGAATTGACAAGAGGCCAGCTGCCCTCAGGACAGTGGGGCTCTTGCAACCATCCTACGCCACCTCGCTTTGATGATGGTGATGGATGAGATAAGTTTTAATTTTTCAGCACCTGGTGTTAACAAGTTAGACTTCACAGCATTAAAAACAACAGAGAAGAAACTCAAACATCCTTCGCAGATTGGCAGGGTGTCAGAGGGAACAGCAAGTAGCCAGGGGCGGGAAGAGAGCGAGTTCCTTCTCTTTTCCAGACTCCTTCAAAGAGAAAACACAGCCTGCGGAAAGGCCCCAGGAGGCAGGAAGGGAGCAGGTGGGCTCCGGGGAGAAGACCCACAGACAGGGCCCGCGGCCGGCTGGGTCTCTGGAAGGCAGCACCCCCAGGCGAGGATGCTGGGAACCGCACCCCTCCCTAAGGATTGGGATCTCCACTGGCTGCTGCCCCCTTCCTCCGCCAAGCCCTGCTGGGCAGGCCACATTTGGATGTGCTGTACTGCAGAGGACCAGGTGACAGTGACAAACAGTCCCACAGTTAGAAGAAACCAAAGTTTCCAGTGGCCAAAGCAAGCAATCTAAGCCGCTTGACGACACCGTGAGCCCGTCCGCGATGCTGAGATGATTGGGAAGGCCGTAATTTCACCCACATTTGTTACAAAGGGAAAGTGAAGCCAAAAAGCATTGAGAAGATGCAGTTAATATTTCATACATTGACAGTAAAGGTATTGAGATTAAAACCCTATTCATTAGTTCACTCTCAGAATGCACCTCTGAAGCAGTAGATTCCTCTGCTAAGCCCTAGGGTGAGCAGTAAGGAAGGCACAGGAGCAAGTGCCTGGAGTGTCCTGGAACGGGGGACCCCAGCGTCACCCAACATGATGACTGGCAGTGTGGGGCAGATGAGGCTGGGGACAGCTGCTGAAGCCATTGGGAAGGAGGGGGTGTGAAGTATCTTAGGCAGGTTGAGATTTTGTCTCTTTTGGATAGACTGCAGTGGAGGATAGACATAAGGTCCCCCAGAGGCAGGGGGCACAAGGGGGACCGTGACAATGCAGCCAGAGCAGAAGTGGAGAAAAATGGACAGAGGAGGGACAAAGGAGAGAAGATAAAGTATGTCTTTGGGTGTCACTTTCCCTTTGTAACAAAGGCTGGAGGTGAAGGAGGGATGAGGGCCCAGAGGCACCCCAAGGTCCCGGAGGCACCCCAAGGTCCCAGCTGATCTTCTGTCTTCCACTGCTCCTGTCTCACTGTCTGCTGTCCATTTGGCTTTGATTTAGCCCTGTTCTCCTGACCAAAAGAGTGTCCTCCCTCCCCACCTCCAAGTCCTCTGATCAGCCCCCACTACCCTGTGACACTGTGCCTCTCCGGGATGACACTCCAATCCTCCTGTCCTCCCCTTACACTGCCAAGCCCTTATCCGCATGGTCCTCCACACCATCTCTGTCGGTGTCTCTGATGCCTCCGCCTGGTCCCTCCCCTCAGCCAGCACAGTCCTCAGGGCTGTCGGCCACAGCACCCACGCTGGCCGCCAGGGGTTGCCTACTGCATGTCCAGTTCTGGCTATCACCACGCCCTGCCCCCAGGCTGGCCTGTGCCCACAGACCCACGAAAGCTCAGCGGCTACTTCAGATAAGGTGGTGGTGGCAGCTGTCCAGCTCTGCCTGCCCACTACCAGCAGTCGGGTCCTACACTTACAGCAAGGAAGGTTTGTGGTATGTAAATTATACGTTAAGAAACAAGATAACTGAAGAAGTCACTCAGGGCCGGGGAGATAGCTCAGCAGCATAAGTACCTGCCTGGCAAGCTCAAGGTCATGAATTTGATCCCCAGTACCAGAAAAAAAAGAGAGAGAGAGACCAGAAAAAAGAAAGAAAGAAAGAAAGAAAGAAAGAAAGAAAGAAAGAAAGAAAGAAAGAAAGAAAGAAAGAAAGGAAGGAAGAAAGAAAGAGTCGACTCAGCAGCTCTCCTCTCCTAACCCTGGCCTACACCTTCAAATCCATGCCCTTGTCATTGGTCGCCACCACCTGCCTCAGCTGAGTCACACTGAAGATTCCCTCTGACTAACATCTCCAGTTCAGAGTTTCCACAGTTGGCCATTCTCAGCCACCAGGTATTTCTCAAGCTACCTGCTTCTGCCCCTGCTGTCAACCTGCAAACCCCTCTAGGGCTCACAGAGTCAGTGGTTCCCATCACGGGCACTGCCACCTAGATAGTTTTGGGACCTTCGGGTAATTTTTGCTGTCACAGGATGCTAGGGTCTGCTGGCATTTGTGGGTGAGGAGGGACGCAGAACAGCATCATAGAGCAAAGCATCCCTGGTCCTTCAGGACTTTAGAACATCCCATCTGCTTTCTGGCAAATAGCAAGAAGTCCACCACAATTGCTTATCCTGGTGTAACTTCATGGTCATAGCAACTTGCTCCTCTGTTTTCATGAGTCTTTTATGTAGAATGGCTCCTGATCATACCTTCCACATTCAGAATTATTCCTGTCTAGGTGCCAGGGGCTGATCACTTTTCCATGTTTTGATCAATCCCTTTTACCTACAGACATGGGATCATGGCTGTGTTGCTGGGGAGCTCCCTGGGGCCTGGCCCCCTTCCCTTCCACCTGAGAGAGGGGCTTTGGGCTTTCTCTGTGACGTCTCTGGGCCAGGGGCTCCTGTTGTCAGACAGTGAACATTCCCAGACACCTCCTGCCCACAGCTGGCACCACAATCCAGACTTCCTGGCACTGAGCAGGCTGGGCATCCCCCATGTCAGGGATGCCTTCCTACAAGAGCCTTCAAGGGGGAGAGGAGCAGAAGCGAGGTGCACACCTTGGAAAGTCTTCCCTCTGGAATGCAGGAGAACGAGGGGCCTGCCACTTCCTCTCTGGCTGGCCATGGTTTTAGAAGGGGCTATGGCCCCAGCAAGGCCTGTTCCTCTTCTCTGCCAGCGATCGTTCAGCCTCTAGCCAAGCCCTCCGAACACACAGAGCCACCCTGAGTTTATTCTCGGCCCTCCGTCAGACTTTGTGGACCTCGTCCATTCCACTGATCTGCAGCAAGCTCTCCCCGTCCACACTTAGGATATTTGATTTGCAGTTCTCCAAAGAGTTCCACCACTACTTCCTTCCTTAGTATGAGAGTTCTCTCTCCTCTTTCACTACTTCCCACACAATCTATGGGGAGCAAATGCAGGAGTGAGGTTTGTGTTCTATCAGTCTAGAAATATTTATTGAGTACTTAGCATCTCAGGATGCTATTCTAGGCCTGAAAACAGTTCTTTACTATCTTAAATCATAGTTTTCTCTTAAAGAAACGGTCTTCAATAACCCTTGTTAAAGCCTGGCCTTTTCTCTGGACCGTTGCCATGGGCACAGGGACCCCCTAGATGGGATCTTCAGTAACCAGAGAACTGTGACAGCTCCAACTACGGTATGGCCAAGTGCAGGTTTACAGCCAGGGAGCACACCAGAGTCAGTATGTGGAAAACTACCAACAGGAAACACGAGAGAAAAGGCGGTATGGGCTAAAGCCACTTAGCAGGATTGTAGCTGAGACAGGCCTGGGTGATCCGAGGGCAGGCGGAGGAGAAGGACATTGATCAGATATCAGGGTGATCAGAGAGACTGGCTCAGCTGTGTTCTCTGCCAAAACTGGATTTTATAAGTAAAGTACAGTGGACCGAGGCGATTGAGGAGTCAAATTAAAGCATGGTTCAGAAAGAAGTCTCGCTTATCTATACAGGATGAGCACAGCTCATGCCCTTGAGAAGTTCACTGTATGCATTTGTAATTCTTGGAAAAAGAGATATTAGAACAGGGGGAAGGAAAAGGCCAGGCTTGTAATCAAAGATAAACACTACCCTGTTCCATTTTACTACGTGTCCCAGGTGGGGCCATTGGGACATGACAGGAAGCCCAAGCCCCTCGGCACTGACCAAGCTGTCCTCTAGGAGCCTCTTATGTGGGCCTGATGGAGTCCACTTCACTGTCCCCTCCATACTCTGTGTTGGACTGGAGAAAGCAGTTCACCTGGAGAGGAAGAGGTGCAATCTCTTTAGCCAACCAGGTCCTCTGTCTCTACCTTCTTAGATGGTGAGAGGGGTTGCATGTGGATTTCACGACAAGACGAGCCCTAAACTGTCACTGCTCTGGGGACCCTCCCAACCTCACCACCATGGGGCAAAGGAAAGGGCTCCGTTCAGAAGAAACAGAACCTTGGGAAAGGGGCCAACCCCCTACAGGAGACTAGACTCCCTCATGATGCAAACACCAGGAAATACCCCTCTAAAACGAATGCATGAAGTCTGAGCTGAGGACTTCAGTCCTGTAGAGTGAAACGTTTGGGCAGGTCCACAGTGCCCCTTTTTTGTAGGAAAAGAACTTAGCCTTGGCTGCCCTTGAAGACTTCCTGGACCTTATTCTCCACTCCTCCTGCAAGCACTGCCATGGCCAGCCAATGCGCCCTAGTGATGAGTTTGGGGGTGCAGGGCACCTCATTCATTCCTGGGAAATGAGAAAGCAGAGATAAGATGTTGTCAGCATGATGTCATAAAAAAAAATAACTCTCCCACCCAACAACCATCAAGCAAGTTATCCTCTTCTGGGGCTTTCTACTGGCCTTCCAAGGGCCCAAGGTGTATGGGAAGAATTCTTATCCCTACTTGGAAAACTATGGCCAACCATCCAGTGCACCCACCTGACCTTATGAGGCTTCTGCTCTGTGGCTTGGGTGTGTCAGGGTAGTGTCTTAAAAATAGACTCCTCTCTACTGCAGATCAGAAGCGGACTTAATGAGAGTTCTTAAGATGAGACAAAGGGCAGATTCTCTAAGGTATAGGTCCTGATTCTCTACCCAAACCTAAGGTACACAGATACATGTTTTCATGAACTCAAATTGTCCTCCGGCTCTCAGTGTCTACCCTGCAGCCTCAATTTTTTTTTTTTTTTTTTTTTTTTGTCTTTTTTTTTGAGACAGGGTCTCACTATGCAGTTCAGGCTGGCCTTGAGCTCACTTTGTAGCTCAGGCTGGTCTCGAACTCACAACAATCCACCTGCCTCAGCCTCCCGAGTGCTGGGATTACAGGCATGCGCCACCACGCCCGGCTACTGCAGCCTCAAATTGGGTGCATCTCTGACCCTCCAGGTGGACAGTTTGGACCAGGCAGACCATATGTCCACACAGCTGGATGCCCCAGCACCGGGGGGATGGAGCACGGACCTGGGTTGCCCCTTTCTCTTGTCCCTATCAGGTGTGCTGCTGCCTGGGCCTTACGGGGATGTGCCTATCACACAGCTCTCGGTATCTGAGCTAACAAACTCAAAGGTGTGTATGGAAATCCCTCTCCATGGCTACTCTACCCAAGTTGTTCCCCTCAGCTCTGAGGGACTCACACAGCATGAAGACAGGTGTGGGGAGCTTGAGAACAGAGGGCATCCGGCCACAGGCCAGTGATGCTCAGAGACAGAGCCCAGAGCCTCACCCAGGACTCTGGGGCTCTGCAGGACTCTTTGGGGTCCACCCTCACTGGAGCCCTGCATGCTAAAAAGATTTTATCTGCCTTGGAAACTTGCATTAATTAACAACTACTTTATTGCCGCAGTTTTCTTGATCAAAGTCTATATATCCTTCAACAAAGCCTCAGGTCAAGCTGGCAGTCTCTGGGCAGCTGCAGTAGATCCCACCTACAGCAGGTGTGCTGGGCCGGCAGTGCGATGCCTTCACCTCCACGCTGGGCTCCCAGGCACGGCCTCTTCCCCGTTGCTGGCCTCCTGGATGTGGGGCTTGGGAACAGAAGGTGCCTCTGAGCTTTCATAACCCTGTGTAGAGCCAGAGAACTGTGGAAGCTGCAGAACAGAGGCCTGAGCCCTTCTGCTGGCTGACAGGGAGTGGCTGGCACTCCCCAAGTCCCATCCACAAGGCCCCGCAGTCCACGGTCCCCATAGTTCACCAGCACCCTGCGCCTTGTTTCCTTGTATTGACAGAGATACTACTCGGATTTTTCCGAGGAATAGTGGAATGTGCCAGACATATACATACATAAAGCACAGAGAAGTGTACATCGTCCTCCTTGAACAAGCCTCCAAGGAGTGCCCCCCACTGGCCGTCCCCGGGCCCTCCTCCCTGCCCGCCCACCTCTCCCCCTCTCGGGCTCTGTTCATTCTTTATTTCTGTGTGCCTGGGGCAGAGTGAGGTGAGGTAAGCAGGCGTACAGGAAGCCTTTCTCTGGACCCTGGTGGTCCTCACCTGCCTGCCAGCACCCTGCTGGCCCTGTGGCCTCTGTCTTCTCCCTGTGGCTCAAGGCCCAGCTTGGAGACACTTGGCTCACGTGCACATCTGAGTGCTGAGACAAATTACTTGGATGCCTGTAAGCCCCAGTCAAGGTCACACACCAAGCGGCGTCTCCTGCAGGCGGGCTGCCCCTCCCGAAGGAATACAACTCCTCATGCTGGGGCTGAAACAGCCACCAGCCCCGTTCCAGCACCTCCCTCCTCGATCTCCTGGGAGGTCGTCCTGGGAGTCCCTTCTGTGGATACGGTTGCACACACAGTGCTTAGCATGGTGCAGTCCTGGGGTTCATCCCGTCACACACACAGACACACATGAATAATGCTATGCTACACATGCTATACAGTGTTAGATTCTACACAGTGTGACTGGGGGTACTTTACAGATACAATCATGCTCCAGCTGTCTTTTATTTTTTAAAAAACATTTATTTATTTATTTGGTACAGGGTCTTGCTACACAGCTCGGACTCATAGTGATCCTCCTGTCTCAGCCTCCCAAGTTAGTGCCTGACACAGCATGCCTGGGATTCTGGAGCTGGCATGGCATGCAGTACCAGGGATCAAACTCGGGTCCTTGTGCTTGTCAAGCAGGCACTTAGACCTCTGAGCTCCCTAGCCCTCCAGTTGCCTTTAAAAAACAAAACAAACACAGTGTAGCCTTGCTGAGAAGGAGCCCCAGGTAAGCCTTGCTCGCGCCACTCCTGGCCTCCTTCCTGGCTGTCGCCTGTGCTCCACAGAAATGATGGCACATGTTGCCTCTGGGGCAGGGGCCGGCCCAGGGCCTCGCCTTCTGCATCACGTCACGATCACTTTGGTGACCACTGAAAGCAAGAACAAGCCACGTGTGTCTGGATTTAAGCCGAGCGTCACACACAGGCTCCAGGAGGCTTCCAGTACAAGCCAATGCCTAAGAGGTGCTGCTTCCCGATCCGTGATGTCCAGGGCTCCTGGGAGGCTGCTCAGGCACGAGCAGGTCCTGTTTCTCTGGCTGCCCCTGCTGAACATGATCATGTGGTCAGTCTGTGCCCACCAGGAGCCTCTTTAGGAATGCAGATCTGACAGGCAGCGTGGACTCCACACCACGGTCCTCCTGGTCAGTGAAACCCACTTGACAGGGAGCTGGTGCCACCATAAATGCCAACCCCCCATGGAGGGGGTCCAGGGCACTTGGTGCCAGCCCAGGCACTGTGGGAATGAGGCTCTCTCTCTCCCTCCTCCCACCACAGCCCTCCTCCCTTTCCCTCTCCTGCTTTAGCTTCCAGGTCAGGCAGGACAGACCCATCAGGAAGCCAAGATCAGGAGCAGACCCAGCTGCGACGCCAGCCCTGCAGCCAAGGACCCCTCTAAGCAGGACAGCAGGCTTTCTGGGGCTGGCATCCTCCTTGAACAGATTTCCTCTTCTTTTATGAAGTGTGATCAAATTTTTAAGTTGTAAAAAATTATTACAGTAAAAGACACAGTGCTGTTAATCCCTGCAGCCCTTCACAGCCCCACTCTGAACGCACTGATCCCACCATGCTTACGGCTTTCTGAAGCAGTTCTGGAAGCCTTCTTTCCTGAAGGTATTTAAGAGGAGTGCTCAAAAACACGACAAATGCTTCCGCTGAGGGCCAAAGCCAGGCCCAGAAATGCTGTGGGGCGTCCCCATCCTCTCCATCTGGCACTGTGCCACTTCTGGCTCTGCCCCAGAGGCAAGATGACCAGAAAGCTAAGCATTTCAAATCCATTTAGGACATTGAGACAGCCACTAAGCACAAAATCAAGACTAGAACATGGATATTATTTGATTTTTTTTTTTTTTTTCCAAACCAGGGATTGAACTGAGGCCCTTGTGCTTGCCGGGCAAGTGCTTATTCTACTGAGCCATCTCCCAGGCCCAAACATGACTATTATTAAGTGTGGTCATATCCTCATTATTTGTAGGAATAGAAAATAGTCACATTGGTTTCTGGTTATTTGTTTTCTTTTCTCTCTTTGTATGATTTCATTTTCTCTTTACCCTGAGGAATAAGGTCTCTAAAGTCTCAGGTAGCCCTCACCAGAGACACTGGGAAGTAGGAAGCTTCCAGAGCTTTGCCGAGCTCTGAGTGCCCATGTCGGGGGAGACGTGAGGGTGGCAGGCTCGGGCCTGTGTCCAGCCATACCCAGGATAAGCAGTGGCTGAGGCCTCTGGTGCTTGGCCAGCAGAGAGCCTGCAACTTTGCTGCTCTTCACAGGGAGGAAGCCCGAGGATGACTGAGATCAGATTCCCTCCATCCCGGCCTGGGAGGCAGGAGCTGAGGACAAATGAACTAATAGAAGCTACTGACGTGGACCTTCGTCCTCCCACCCTGGTTCATGCCCAACACATGAGTGTGACTTGCAGTGTTCACGAGGGGCATTAATTTCCCAGGACCTGTGTTTGTTCCGTGTTCTGATCCCTTTGGAGAGATACCTGTGAGGTCTCATTTCACTCCAGCACAGGGAAGACAAGGGGAGGCACTCCAGGAAGAAAAAAGCCACGGACACACGGTAGCAAGTTCTAGGTGGCAGCAGGCTGAGGTGGGGACCTCTGGGAGCAGCTGCTTGGCCCAGTCTGGTGCCCCCACACTGTCCTGCCATGTGCCACTAAAGCTCAATCAGCAAAGTCTCGTGGGGAAGGCTGGCTGCGGCTCTCCTCCCTCCCCTTCCCCCTCGATCTTGCCCAGCCGTGAGGTCTGGAGCAGCCCGCATGGCTGTGATCAGGAACAGGCTGCTGCACCTGGTGAGTACAGAGCGTTCCCCAGGGTCTTGGCCAGCACACGCCAGTCACCTTGAAGGGCTACCAAGAGCCCTTGGGCATGTTGTTAGGGACCACGTGGTCATCCAGCCACAGCCACTCCTGTGCAGCCATGAATGCCCTTAGGGCCCTGCCCTGCTCTGATGTCAGCACTAACTGCAGGCTTCCAGGCTGGCCTTCCTTTTTCTGTCCCACAGTGTACAAAGCAGGGGCCATCAGCCCTGTCCTCTCTGTGTCCATGGTCATCCCTGGCTTTCCTCCAGGGCTTGCTTCGGGACCCCACATCAATCACGTGACTTTCTGTAGCCACGACCATGTTAACAAATAGGGACCAAGTAGGGTCCTGAGGGGCGCTGGTGTGGAGGACACCCCACTGCTCCTGCTGTGGGAACACACCGGGGCTGTCCTGCCGGCAGATGAAACCCTGGGATGGAGATAGTGTCCCTGTCTCCTCAGCAGAGGCCGTCATAGAGCAGCCAGCAGCCAGGACCACAATCTGGGGGAGGCCGGCTTAAGCACCCACCTGCACACTCAGAGGCAGGCAATCGCTACTTTAGGCCGCCAAGCTCTGGGGCCTTGACCAGTGCCCAAGTCGACTGTAGCAATAACACTAATGTGGCTCCCGCCTGCACCCTGAGGGCTCCTGCTAGAGAGGGCTTGGCCGCAGCCAGTGCAGAGGTCAAAGAGGCAAGGCCTCCGGATGCCACTCAGAGCTAAGCCTCACATGCACGTGGGAGGTGACAGACAGCGAGGAGGAGGAGGGGGCACCACAGCTGCTTCCGCAGCTTTACTGAGCACCTTCACAGCCACCACCAGAGCAGGTCCTTGGCCCCCTGCAGGGAAAGGAAGCCGGTCTTGCTCCTTGGAGAAGACGAAGACTTGGGAATCCAGGGCTGACTTATTGCCACGTTTGAGAGCATTCTGTTCAGTCCATGAGACAAGGACCTGGGAGTTCTTTCAAGAGTGGGTTGGGTTCTGCAGAACATGGGCTGAGATTGATTAGAAGATGAAGGGGCCATGTCCTGATTTTCCTGGCGAGGCAGAGCAGGCCCTGCACAGGGGCAGCTGCAGCCCCGCTGTGCACACCAGGGCACCTCCCTGACTTGCCTGGGAAGGGCTGCTTCCGTGTTGGCCTCCTGCACAGCCAATCACTGGTCGGTGGCCAGCCCCATGGCAAAGCCCCCAGGATAATGGGCAGGATGCTGAGAAATACCCGGTCCTTGGACAAAGCTGTGGAACACATTTAAATCTACCCTCAAATTAAGAAATATGCAGCACGCTGGAGGCTGAGGCAGGAGGATTGTTATGAGTTCGAGACCAGCCTAAGCTACAAAGTGAGGTTAAGACCAGCCTGAACTGCATGTGAGACCCTGTCTCAAAAAGACAAAAAAGAAAGAAATATGTTTACTCACCTAGTATGACTTTATAATGTTTATTCAGTAAAACCACAGCCCATGGGCTCACGCTATACACGGAGATGTTATACAAGGATTGGCTGCTGCTGAGCTTTTCCACGAAGACTGGTTTGCTACGTGCTGATTTCCTCTGTCATCTGCAACATTTGCCAGCAAGTAAACCTCTGGAGGTTTAAGGATAACTTGCCAGGGAGAGGTTTGCATTTGAGAAAAAAATTCCAGGAGACACTATGAGATTACTCATCTAATTTCTACCACTCCTTCTGCCATCTCAAGAGTCCAGATTTGTTTTGATGTGATCATCCTCGTGATAGCGCGGGTCTTGCGTGTCCTGCCAGGCTTGTGTGTTAAAGGTGTGGCTGTACGGGGTGCTGAGGGAAGGCTCTAGAGTTTGGTGGGGATCTTCACTCCTTGGGGGTTGTGCCCCAAGAGGATGGCGAGACCCAGACTGCTCAGAGCCATGAGGCTGTCCAGTCATAGACTGCAGGCTCGAAAACTAACCTCTCTTCTGAGAGAGTTAGCTCAGGTATCTTACTACAGCTACAGGAATCTTGGGAACACAGCTGTAGTCTCTCAGGAATGCCCAGGTGCTATTAGGTATTGTCCTGAGTATCAGGGAGCCCAGAACAGCTGCATCCATGCAGCTATTCTTCTTGGGGTGGGAATCGTCACCACTTAGGGGAGCAGAGGGGCCAGGCCAAGAGCCATGGTGAACTCTGCCCTGCAGCTCCCCACCTTGGACTCCAGGCCCATTGCCAAGTTCTGCCTTGGGCTGGATTTCTTATGCATCCTGATTTCTATAGGCACTCCCCATGCACACTGGTGAAAGCAATCCGAGTGCCTCTTTGCTGCAAGATCCTCTGTCCATCTTGATTCTGAGTTGAAAGCTGACGTTTGCCTCTGCCTTTCCTGTGTGACACTTGACACGGGGACAACATGCTTCTCTATCTGGAAGGAGCATGGCTACATTTGGGTTTCCCCAGAAACAGACCATGGCAAAGACTTGGAATGGGTGATTCATATCCAGGTGGTGCCTGGAAGCTGGGGCCCGAGGTGGAGAAGGGAGACAGGGAAGGGCAGGAGGCCCATAAAGTGTCTATCAATGAGGGGTTTCCATTGTGGGCAACATGTTCAACTCAGAGGGCCTCAGAAAGACCTCGGGATAAGCCCTTGATGTTTTCCTTGGAGAAGGGAAAGGTGAACATTTATACAGACTGCCACTCCCACAGGCAAGGGTCCTTGGGGACAAACTGCCCTGGCTGTGCCTACAGGGAGGATCATGTTCTCAAGGTGGTAAAGAAGAGAAGGGCAGTAGGTGTCTCCTGCCTGTGGAAGAGCTAGGCAGATAGAAGCCCAGTGCAGGACAGCCCAGCCTCTGCCTGATCTTTGAAGCCTCAATTCAGTTATCAGTGAAATGCTGCTGTGTTGGTGGTCCTGCCATAGCCAGATGACAGGAAAGGGGCAGTAACAAAGGTACTTCTCGGCACATAGCAGGAGCTCTAAAAGTAGTATCTCCATAAAGGGCACCGAGGCTGCCTTAGTCATTGGGCCAGCTGCCACGTGTGACAGCATTCTGCTTTTCCTAAAAGCCAGGGCATTGTCCCGAAGTGTCCTAGCCAGGCGGCGGGGACCATGCCGATCGGCCAGGCCAGGAAGGCGGGATTGCCGCCTGTTCAGTGTCAGCAGCCCGGGCACAGGATGGTCCTGAGGGTCGCTGCCGCCCACCTGTGCCTGGGGACCGTGCCACTTGGCCCTCATGCCCAAGCAGCCACCTGCTCCCAGCGGGAGGCCCAGCCGCCTGACCTTTCTCTCCCAACGTCATTTTCCGTTCTGCTGTGTTTTTGGCCAGGGCTGAAAGCTGCTCTGGGCGAGCTGGAAAGGATTGTTCTGAGACTCATTGTTTTAGGATCAGATTGCCCAAGCCTCTAGAATCTGATAGCAACCAGAACCTCCTCTGAGTCACTGATACTCACGATGGGGGCCATGGATGGCCGGGGCAGAGGACGTAGGCCTCCGCTGCCCATCTGGGCCCAGAATGCTTTAGCAGCACTCTCCTGCCTGCAGCTGAGCTTGGAGTTTGTGGTTTGGGCTGAGTGCCAATTTGGCCCAAGAGCCTGGCCCTCAGCCTGGGCTTTTCTCTGCCTTAGCCAATGCAGAGGGGAAGGTGGCAGCCTCTCTTGTGGGCAGGGTGCATGCAACCTGTCCCTCCATGGGCCAGAAAGGAAGGGGTCTGGACCAGGAGCTAGTGCTGAGAAGACTGTAGGATGCCCTCACTAGCCCACCCAGCGGGGGCAGGAGGCAGAGGGCCAGCACCCCAGAACACGTCCTCCTAGGACTCTGTCTCCACGTCCCTAGGGCCTGGGAGATGGCTGAGTAGAATAAGTGCTTCCCTGGCAAGCTCAAGGGTCTGAGTTCAATCCCCAGTTCTGCCAAAAATTTAAAAAAAATAAAAAATAAAAATAAATAAATTGTCCATCTCCACATCCTAGGCCAGGCAGTGCAGAGCCCCAGACTGCTCCCCACTCACACCCTCTCCCAACATCCGCATCCTACGTGGGCTTGGGAGGGGTCTCAGCACCACCTAAAGCAGTTAGCTTTGGTCCCATACGTGGCCACCAGTCAACAGAGAAAAGCTGGCCATTCCCAGCCTACCGTCCCTCAGGAAGCTGGCAGACATGCCTGCTCCCTGCGTGTGCAGTCAGGGGTCTCAGCCCCGGACCTGTACCCCAGACTGCCAGCCTGTTTCATGCCAATGCAAGCCACCCATTGCCAGCCTCAGGCCCTGCCATGCCCTTCAGGCCCCAAATACCCTCCAAATGTCCTCAGGAAGAGGGGCTTGTCCTTCCTGCTAGGTGTCCCCACTTCTCCTGAATGAAGTACTTGGGGCTTGAGCTGTGGCTCCCTGGAAGGAGGGCTTGCCTATCTGTGCTGGGGCCTCCTGCCTTTCCTGTGGTGCAGCTCTTGAGCACCTCAGCAGAATCCAAATGCCTGCCTCCCTCCGGCTCTGGTTGTGCCTGCAGCTCTGCAAGAGTAAGCACTGCGCTGCTGCCTCCTGTGCTCACAGGGGAGGCCTCTGGAAGGCTTGTGGCTAGGGGTGGCACTGCGGCTGACTTGCTATTAACAGGCAGGGCATATATGCTGATACCTGTGAACCAAGCAACTGCACCGAATTTAACAAAGTATAATAGAAGGGTCACACTCCAAAGGCCTGCCATTCTGCTCTCCTAAATACATACTTCTTGTCATGACATACCAGCTATTACTATACTGCCCTTTTTTTAAGGGTAATAAATGAAAAATGAGACAAAAAACGTCACAAGACAGTCATGCTACAATGCCACTGTGCTGTATATAGACAGATTTCTAAATATTTATGTAAATATATGTAAGTGTTCATTCCTATTTTTAAAAAATTTTTTTCTTCTTCATATTCTGTACAGACTTAGAGTTTAGTATCTCAATACTTGACGGAAAATACATGTTCCATGTTATGCCTGAAAAAAATAAAAATAAAAGGCAGGGCCTGGGCTGGGGAGATGGCTCAGTGGCATAAGCACTTCCCTGGCAAGCTCAAGGGCCTGAGTTCAATACCCAGTTCTGCCCCCCTAAATATAAATGAATGAATGAATGAATGAATGAATGAATGAATGAATGAATGGCAGGACCTGGCTGGAAGCAGGGCCCTGGTGATGAGAGCTGGCAGGGTGTGTGTTCGTCCCTGGCTCTTCTCTTCCTGGTCCTCACGCTGCACATAGCTATCCCTTCCCAGACCCCTCCCCACACAGTCTCTGTCTTGGAGGTGCTGACCAGCACCCAACTGTGGGCCAAGATAGACCTCTTCCTTAGGCTGCAGGTGTCAGGTGTTGGGTCCCAGCAGAGAGAAAGGTGACTACAACCAGCACCTCCTGTGACCCAAGGGCTGTGCTGTGAGAACAGAGGGGATGTGGGAGGCTGGCCTTGGGTCACCAGCTTCTTCAGTTTCAGATACGATGCACTCGCCTGATCCTGGGGTCCCCTCTGGGAGCACAGAGTGCAGGCGTTCCCCACCTCTCCAGGTGAGGAAGTGGATGCTTCTGCAAGCTCAGATAACCCCAGCAGAGACGGGCTTACAGTCCAGCTGCTCAGAGGCCTTCAGCTTTTCTATGATGCAGAGTGGCTCCGTTCTTTGGTTCCATTTCTTGCTGAGTTTAGGTGTCCTAGGCAAGATCCCTCTGGAGCCACCAAAGCGGAAACTTAGGAGCGTGATCTGTGCCGAGGGCTACTGATACCACGGCAAGTGTCCCTGTTGTAGTCAGAGTTTTCAAGGGAAAGATTTAATATAATCTATAGGATTATTTTATAATAAGCAGAAGAATCAGATATAAAAAGAGTTTGAGAGATTTGCCCATATATTAGAGACCCAAAGAATCCAGCTGAGGGCCTGTATCCCATGGCAATGTCCTGCATGAGGCCAGCTGGAGACCCAGAGCCCCTGGCAGGGCCCTCCACCAGCTCTGCTGGAAGCCACAGCAATGTCTCAGGCAAGTTGTTGTCAAGGGTCTGGGCTGGAAAGGCCCAAAGGTCAGTGATGGAAGCTAGAAAGGCTGTGCCAGAGGGAGGAAGGATCTGTGCCAGCAGGCTGAGGGATCTGAACTGGAGCCAGGAAGTGACACTCAAGGTAAAGACCGGAGCTCCCCCTAAAAGAACCACAGCCATCCTCAGCAACAGTGAGGACCCGAACTCCTCCATGAGAACAGTCAGGTCCAAATCAGGAAAGCCAGCATGATAAGCTTGTCCAGGGGCAGCAGCACGCCATCTTCCCCTCCAGTTCTGCTGCTGGCAATCATCCTCGGGCAGGCCTCTACGCCAGCATCACGCTGATTCAACTCAGCTGGGCGTTACGAGCTGACCATTAGTTAACTCACGACAGTCCACTGGGGAAGGGTCCCCTGAAAGTGGCTGGTCTGTACTGTCCTGGGGAGGTGGCAAGAGGGAGGCTGTCCAGTAAAGGCAAGTACTATCGCTCTCGTAGGAGGAGACCCAAGCTTAGAACTGCATTTTAGAAATTGGACTTGACCAGATGGTTCAGTAACAAGAGGAACATATCTGACTTATAATAATCCATTTTGCACAGCAAAGCTTTCCACACACCCGCCAGGAACAGCTTCTCTTCCCAAGAGAGTGCTCCTCACCTCCAGGGCCCTCAGGCAGCAGCCCCTGGCAGGACCCACAGCCCATGGCCCACACCTGCTCTCTAGACTCTTTGTGGTGTCTGTGTCCACACTCGTCTCTGTGAGGGTGGCAATCAGTTATACTCTGGGAGCTGTAAATAGACCCTCTTCAGCAACTGTCTCCTCCTCTGCAGCCTCGGCTGCTCTGGTGCTCCACCCCTCTTTCTCTCCTGGTCTACTTGGACCCTTTTCTCTAATCAAAATCTCCTCCCTGGAAAAAGCAGAGAGCAGCCATTTATTCTTCTTTAGTTCATGTATCTCAGGTTGGTTATATATTGGTGAGCAGAGCATCTGGATTTTAGTAGATACTCACTAAACTAGAAAGGAAAAGCAGGTTTTGACTAAGTGCATGGATGGATGGATGGATGGATGGATGGATGGATGGATGGATGGACGGACGGACGGATGGATGGATGGATGGATGGAAAAGGGTCTCATCAGTGGAAAATCAACACACACACCCCTAGAGGTGGAGGCAGGCAGCAGCAGGTCCTCCTGGTCCCTTTACCTCTCTCACTGCCTGGGATTACTCTTTGGGCTCCACAGGCTGCAAGAGGCAGGAAAGTAGCTCACAGGAACAGGACACTGACAGCCAAGGGTACAGCATCAGTGTGGGGCCCGGAGGACCTGGGTCCAGGTAAAGCAGATGCAAACCACTAGATGGTAGCTGAGTCTGTGCTGCTGTAATGAAATACACAAGATCAGGTAATTTGTAAATGGTAGAATATCTGCCACGGTGTTAGAAACCAGGAAGTCCAGCATTACAGCATTGGTAGGATCTGAGGAGGGCTGCTGTCTGCTTCCAAGGTGGCACCTTCTGGCTGTAGCTTCACAGGGTGGAGGGTGGAAGGACAAAAAGGTCCGGCAAGTTCCCTCTAGCCCTTTCTGGTCCCTGAGGACTGAACCACTGCCCAAGGCCCCAGCTCTTCCTCCTGCTGCCTCAGGCGTTTAGTTTCAACATGAATTTCTGAGGGAGCACAAACTTTAAGACAAAGCAGGGACTTTCTCTGCCTGCCTGGCCCTGGAGAGACAGCCAAGCCCAGTCCACAGGAAAGGTGCTGTGAGGAGAAAGGGCTTTTGTCCCTGCGTTGTGGGCTGTGACCCTCTGGGGTCAGTGGCTTCCTGCAGAGCCTGTGGCAGACTGAAGGCCCCCATATTTTCAGTAATTCCTGAAAAATCACCTCTTTTGCTGCTTCTTAGATTCCGGTGAGAGGTGTAGGTTTCCTGTCCAATTCTCACAAAGGCTCTGAGGAAGGCTTGAATTGTTTTAACACCTCCAACTGCCCTCCTCCTGCACTGTGGGAAGCCCCCACCCCTCCCTGTGGTGTCACTCCAGCTGTATCATTTCCTGAGGAGAGGCTGTGACTCCAAGCTGGGCCAGAGGTGACCGGCAGGGAAGGTCTCCCCTGGAAGCAGGGCCCCAGTGAGCATCAAAGCTATTTTCACATTTGTCTCTGCCTGAGAAGCAGCTGCGGAGAGACCTCTCTCCCAGAGAGCACTGCTGTGGCGAGTGGGGAGCTGAGCAACACATGCATAACCTTGGCAGGCCCAGCTCCGCCTCGTCCTCCATCTGGAGCCTATGTCCGGGCCCCACACCCTGTGTGGACAGCGCTGAGGGCCCCTGGGCCGCAGTCGAGCAGCCCGCAGCTCCGGCAGTGGCAGGCTTGATGGGGAGGTGGTTTCTAACAGCCTCCTGTATATTGATTTCTGGGTGGGAGAGAAACTACAGGCGCTTCTCTGTGGAGAGAGAATGGAAACCGGTGCTACCCTGTCCACATCTATTTCCTGCAGCGTGACCCGCTGCCTGCCGGCTGTGTGACCTTGGCCATGCCACCTGCTCAACCACCGCTGTCGCTGTCAGCGTTCCCAGAAACGCCTGAAGGGCTGTCTCTGGCTTGGTAGCACACGTGAAATCACTGCCCTGGGTAGACACAGTGCTTCTCCGCTTCCACAACTGAGGCAGAAGGAATTGGGTGCTGTCACCGTGGTCGTCCGGCTGGTGGCATAGGATGAGGAAGTGCTCAGCACAGTGTTCCGCTCTGGGAGCTGACGCTCCGATGTGCATGGCCACCTGCACCCTTTCCTGCTGGTCTTGCCCCGTGCCAGTTGGCCCCTGACTTTTACTGCCATGTCGCCCCCTTTCCTTCCTCAACAAGCACAGCACAAGGGTCAGTAATGGCTGTCCATGCCCATGGGGAGACCTGGGTCAGGCCCCATGAAGGGTTCAGGACCTCATTTGCAAGTAGGAAAGAGCCACCAAGGGAAGCCAAGGCCTGGCCAATGACAGGCAGGGTGGGTGAGGGCTACCAGCCCATCGAGGAAAGCACAGGGATCAGACGGATGCAGCAGTGGAGGCAGGTGGGACCCCTCTCAGGGACTCCTCTGTGCACTGCATGGAACCTGGGAACCCACAGGGCCCAGCAGTAGCTCCTAAGAATGTAGTGAGCACCTATGGGTGCCACTCCCTGCTAGTGCTGGATGGACAGGGCTGCTAGGCCCTAGGGTCCCAGTGCAGCAGGAGCAAAACTGCAGAGGAGATAGGCCCTATGGGAATCAGGCGAGGTGGACAATGACTTCCCAAAACAGACTGTGTGGGAAGGTGGCCCTGGCAAGCTCTTGGGGATTCTTTCATGCCCCTGTGGGTTGAAGACAAGACAAAGCCAGCGAATGCAACATTATCAGTTTGGCCCAGGGAGGCCTTAACTCGAGACAGGCCATAGGTGCTCTTTCAGAATTGAAGTAGGGGCTGCAATTGGGAGGTACTGAGCTGTGGAGGCTGTGTGGAATGGGGTGAAGGAATAGGGGTGCGTGAGACAGAGGAGATGCAGAGGGTGAACCCCACTTTCCTATGTTCTAGGCTGGTTGCCCAAGTCCCAACTCTGCACTTTGGGCCCTTCTTGAGATCTTACAGTGTTGAGTCTTGCCAGGTCCTCCAGAGAGCAGCTCCTAAGCCGGAAGGAGAAGCACAGGAGATTTGGAGGGGGAGGCGCTGTTGCAGACACAGGCAGGAGAGGTTGAGGCTGGATGCAAGAGTGGGAAGGGAGGAGAGGGCACCCAGGGGGAACAGCCCTGAGGAAGTCCCCGCAGCCTGGCTGGTGGAGTCCCCAGAAGGAGGACTACACTTGCAGGAGTCCGTAGGGCAGAAGCGGTCCAGCCCCGGTGCCTGTCCCTGAGTCCGGTCCTGGCTGGAGCAGCTCAACAACACACAGCGAGCAGTGATTCTCCCGGAGGTGGCGCAAGCCGCAGATCCTCACCCCAGTGGGGGCTGTCTTTAAGGAAGGGTCTGGGGCAACATTCACTACTGGCTTCCATGCAGGACCCCTTCTGCCTCAGGCCCTACGCAGCCTCAGTCTGTGGAGTCCTCCCACCTGGCTGGCCACTGTCCCTTGCAGATGGCTCCCACTGCCAGATCCTGGGTGCTTCTCCTTCCTCCCTGCTGTCAGAGGTGGACACCATGCTCATGAACACTGGGTGGGGCAAGAATAGCCCTGTGGGGGAGTTCCCAGACCCCTGAGATAAGGTGACACCTAGGTAGACCACGCCATGGCTGGCTTATGTGGAAGGTGGAGTTGGAGATACGCTTAGGTGTGCGTGTGCCAGGCAGTCTCCTCTTCTTAAAAGGCCTGCAAGGCCTTGCTGTCCTCCCTGGAGGGCCCAGCTCTTGATGTTCCTGTGGCAAGTGGAGAATTTGAGAGGAAACAGGGACCTCACCGAACACAAGCCTGACTCCTTCTGAGTCTGAGAAATCCCTGGGCCTGGCAGACAGAGAAACAACGTCCTGTGGGGGTGTTCGGCCTTTAGCAAGCACCACTCCCTGCCACCCCCTGAAAGCTATTTCTGCAGCTTCCTGGCAGAGCTCCTCCTGCTAGCCCCACCTCTGTCCTCGGATAGTCCTGAAGGGAACGGAGGCCCAGAGAACCACAGCAGGGCACGGCCTTTGCGGTTGTCTGCAGGAGCCATGCTTAACCCCCAGGATGCCAGCTCCAGGGGGAATTTGGAGACCAGAACCCACTGTTCCGGTGTCTGCCCTCCCTAACCAGGCAGAACTTGCTGTGGCTACACTAAGCAGAGCTTGGCTCCTTGCTGGGCTTGGGAAGTCTTCTGTGCCATGACAGTGTCTGTCCTGAGGGCAGGTGGCCACTGGTCACTGTTCTCTGGGCTGGAAGAGCAGGATCCTGACAGAGGTTCATTGTCCATCCCTAGAGTAGGCCTGAGGACCAGGAAGCAGCCCCTTGTCAACTGTCCCCACGAATGAGGCCACAGACACTCAGACACCCAGCATAGCCACCTAGTGTCCTATAACCTGCTGGTGTCCACATGGCCAGTCTGCTGGCCCTAGCCATGCAGAACTTTCTTTTCTTTCCCAAACAGTTTGTCCCTGTGGGCTCCTATAAACAATCCATCTTCCCAAAGTCCACTTGAATCCCTGGATATCCTCAGGGCCGCCCTGTTTAAGTTAGCGGCCCCCACCACCTGCTTGGACTCCCTATCTCCCGCTCTTGCTTCCTTTCTCTCCAGTGTTCATTGCCAATAACTCGCTCCATATTGCATTTATTTACCTTGCCCTGCGTCTCTTCCCGCCTGCACTCCAAGTAGAATGGATGCTCCAGGAAGAAGCGATGTCTGTTTTGATTATTTTATATCCTCAGGACAAACACTGTGCCTGGCATGCCTGGGTGCTCGATAAATATTTCTGGAATGAATTAAAAGGATCCTTGCTTTGGAAGCAAACACCACTAGGAAAGACGTTGGGGTCCCTGCCACTCCTCGGACCCTTCACCCCGCAGTAGGACCTGCCCTGAGCTAGCATCCAATCCATCTCCCTCTGGTACCCTCTGAAATTCAGGAAGGGCTGAGCCTGGTCTTCCAGGTGGGTGGTGGGACATGGTCCAAGGAGCTCAGGAGCTCCTGAGCCAGCTGTGCCGACTCGTCTGAGTCTCCTGCCTGCCCTGTGCTTGCCCCGCACACTCACTACACACTGCAGCTGCTGACCCCACCTGGGAGCAGGGGAGCAGGGCAAAGCCTCCAGCCCCAGCCTGGCCCCACAGGTACCAGACTCAGCCTCTTTACTAAAACTCTGGGTCAAACAGGTGTGCCTTAGGTGGCTCTGGACTGCCCTCAGATGTTTCCTTTCTCCCAGGCCAAGGCATTGCTGAAGCCATCTTGATTCTTTTTCCCTGCAGCTACTGAAAGAGTCAGCACGGGCAGCTGAGGAGGCATCGCTGCAGTGTGGAAACAGTGAAGGGCCAACCCCACAATTAGCGGCAGCACAGGGAGGGGAGGCAGGCACAATGGAAAGGCAGAGAACAGCAGCCCTAATTGCAGGGTGTGCCAGCCACGGCATGCAGGGCATTAAAAAGGCAACCACCTATGTGGGAGCAGCTGTCAGGGTGGGGACCATGGGGGATGGCAGGGGAGGGGCAGGGTGACGTTAATGCCAAGAGAGACTGGAGCCTGGCAACCTGGACTGGTTGGGCCTGGACCTGGTCCTGCGGGCCTGCAGGTTGCTCTGGTCTGGCTCCTCACTGTACCGCTGAAAAAAAACCGCCCACATGGGGCCGGGAAGTGGCTCAGTAGAATAAGCGCTTGCCTGGCAAGCTCCAAGGCCTGAGTTCAATCCCTGGTTCAGGAAAACAAAAAACAAAACAAAACAAAAAAACTGTACCACTATCGCTGGAGCACACCTCAGAGGAGGGCTGCCCTAGGTCCCCAGAAACCAGCTCAGGCCTTCTGGGCAACTTTCTGGGGGTAGTTCTGCTTGCTGCACCTGCCCTGTTCCTCAGAGTTCTAGGCTTACAGGGTGATCTTTGAACTGGGGTCTCTAGCACCCTAGAGTACCATAGAGGGGCAAGGAGGCAGCCCCCGGGGAAAGAGGAGCTAGGCGGCTGGGTGCAGGCCTAAAATCTGCTGGGCACATCAGGCACAGCTGTGTCTCTAGGCCATCTGAGCCCTAATGTGACACCACCGTGACTCCCTACCGGTCTCCCTTTCTCCCCAGTATTACCCTGCCTGTTGCCAAGCAGCCATTACCATGGGCCGGGATTATCCCTGGCCTGGACTTGGAGCCCCAGGAAGCCAGGATGGTGCCCTCCTGGGGCTCAGAGCTGAGGAGATGAGGAAAAGAAGTATGTGTGACTCGGCCCGTGACCAGGTCTTCAAAGCAGAGCCAGTGGGGGCTGGAAGTGGCTGCTGTCCAGCCTGGCTCTGAGAACCCTCTGCCTACTCCAGGCTATGCAATCAAGTGTGTCCTGCACATCACATCCTCTCTTTCCAATCAGCCTGCCCTGGACCCAGTGCTCATTGCCTTCATGGATCCCACCCAGGACAGCTGTCTTTCCATGCAAAGTTTGCCTATGGGGGACTCTCTTGTGTCTGCTGTTCTCCCCAACCCCTGAGTCTGTCTCTGTAGCTTCCAACCATGGTTGAAACCTCAGAGGCTAATGGTGTGTGACTCAGGGGAGCAGGGAACTCCCTTGGGCGCCCTTGCCTTGGATGTAGAGCAGTACTGTGGTTCAGGGAGGTTTCTCGGTGTCCGTGGCCTGAGCTCCATGTGGCCTGAGCTCCATGGCTTGGCATCCTCCCTCCAATCTACTGGCCCATTAGTGCTTCTCAGGGACACGTGGCCAATGCTCCACTTGACTCTGGGGAGGGGGTGGGGGCTGCGCCTAGTGCTGGTGCACCAGGGCAACCTTTCTGGAAGTGTCAAGCCACAGGCCAGGTGGGGACACAGGAGCTCGGGCCAGCTCCTCAGCCCTCCGCCTCGGCACCAGCGCTGCTGGCTCTGGGGCCGCCTTGCACCCCTGGGTGGTGATGGTGTCCTCTAGTCCCAGCTGCCCTCCTGCACATAGTCTAACCTCCTTCCTAGAAGGCAGGCACCACAAGCTGGCAGCAGCCCATCCTTGAGTCTCCCCCATTCCTGGTAGTTTGTTCTGCTCAGAAGAGTGAGGTTAGCAGGCAGAAGGGAGAGGTGCAGAGCCACGAAGACAGAGTACCCCAGTGTGCACTGCATGTCCTGTGTGCCCTGCACTGGCTGCTCAACCCAGAAACCCAGGACCAGGGGGAAAGTGAAGGGAAGCTGTTCATAAGGCCCGCCCCAGCAGGGAGGAGTCTGCCAGAGTGATGGAGCAACCCAAAAGGGGAGTGGCCGACCCTCGGGGTGTGCCTAAGGGTCCCTGACTGCTTCTCCAGGCGCCCCTTGCCTGTAGCCCTAGGCTGCTGAGATGGCCTGACCCCCGTTCAGGTGGGTTCCCATTGGAAGGCTCCTTGAGGACTGCAGTTGGGAGGCTTCGAGGCCTGGACCAGGGTAGGCTCAGTCTTGAGAAGGAAATGAGGTGGGGCCCATAGGGCCCCCAGCCTTCCCTGGTTTCAAACTCTTGTGCTTGGGAAACGTCTGCCTTGTGCTTAAAACCAGGGTTATATTTTCTCTCACCTCTGACCCAGTGTGACTGCCTGTTCATACAACAGCGGAGTCTGCCTCGGGGCCTGGGACTTTCTCCTGAGTCATCCAGGTGCACAGGGAAGGGCCACATGACCCATGCAGCTCTTCACACTCCCACTCAGCCCCCCACAGAGCCTGCTCAGCACACTTCGCAGTGACTCCGGTGCCCTGGCCAAGGGAGCCAGTGACAGCACTGTAAGATCTAGACCTCCAACCAGCGGCTCCCACCAGGTTGGGACTCTTATTAAAGCATGTGGAAAGGAAGATGGAAGGGGCCATTGTTTCCCTGAATTTCCATCTTCCCGACTGCCAGGATGAAGCAGACCCTTGACTGTCCCCTAAATCTGATCAATCTGGAACTATGTGTCCCCAGACCCAAGCCATGGGTCCTCTAGCTGGGGCAGGTGGGAGCCCCCCAGCCCCCTTGCTGCCACCCTCACACTGGTTCTCAGAAGGTCGGAAATAACAAAAGGAGGTAAGCGGGAGGCACCCAAAATAAAGGCCTGAGAAGATGAAAGCGGGGATCCAGTCTTTCCACTGGCCGGGGGACAGAGTGCCATTTGTTCTTGGTAGAGTTTAAAGAAGAACAGTGTATTGTCATCGTGAAATGGTTTCATTTTAAGCTTTTGCTTTGGGGGATTTGTTCTGGTTTTGTACTTTTTCTCCTCCCTGCGGCCGCTGCACATGAAAGGCTGGGGTCAGGCCCGGCATGGGGCTGGCTAGTGGGATCTGCTGCTTCCTCTTTGATTTCCTCACGATCAACAGGGTGCTGGTTCCACCAGGAGATGTCTGCTGTCTCCTTCCGGCCAGTCCCAGACTTTTCTGAGAATAATTCTGTCTTTAAAACACACACACACACACACACACACACACACACACACACACGCACGTGCGCTCACAACAATTCCCATTAAATGTTTTAAATTGCCCACACCAAATTCAAAGCTCAGAGAGAGCACTTTGATGACTTTTCAGGGAGTAAAAATAAAACCCTTTTGCAGATGTTGGAGAGCGATTGCTGAAATAACTCCTAGGTCCATGAAATGTGGCTGAGATGTGTCAGTGCCCTGGCCCAGCGTGGGTAGCCAGAGTGGGGCTGAGGAGCAGTACTGGGAGCAGGGCTGCTTCTGAGGACTACAGCTCTGTAGGGCCTGAGCCAACAGAGGCCCAGCGTGGCTGCAAGGTGCTGATTCTAAACAATGGCTGATCCCTAAGCCAAAGGCATGCTTCCCCTCTGCACCTTCTAGCGTGAGATTGCCCAGAAAGGATGCCCCGGAAGGTCTGAGCCACAGGCCAAATCCAGCCATGCTCAGGTTCAAGTCAAGTCAGCCCAGCTCAGTTCAGTCCATTCACCCACCCACCAAATGGTCACTGAGCATCTAGTATAGGCCAGGCCTTGTGCTAGGTGTTACAGTGCGCACCAAAACGAAGCTTCCTGGGGATCCAGGCTGCGAGGTCCAACACAGCCAGGCCAACAGGTGCCAGTTCCCTTGGGCAGCACAGCTCCGGCTGCAGGGAGTTGACAAATCACCTGGGAGGGACACTATTAGGAGCTGGCTCTGATCAGGAGTTCAGCAGGGCCCTGGGCTCTGCATTTCCAACAAGCTTGGGGCAGGGCAGGTGTTGTGCATGCTGGTACCTGCTGTCACTTAAGCTAGCTTTGGGTGTGGGTGGTGGTGGTGTTTCTGAGATTCAAGCTGGCCTTGATCCCCCTATCTGAGTCTCTAAGTGTTAAGGCTATAGGTGTGTGCCTCCACACCTGGCTTTAGGCAAACTTAGGAACCATGTTCTGCCTAAGTTTTTTTCTTCTATAAAAATAGATTCAAATAGACCCCATCCTAGAAACACTATGTAAGTTATTTTTCTTCTTTTTTATTTAAATCTATACCCCCCGGACTGTCCATCCCTCCCACAGTTAATGTCATCTCTTTGTATCTTGCTCTTGTCCTGAATTTCCCTGTCTACTCTCTACTTGAAAAGAAGGCTGCTTCCTGAGAGAGAGGAGGGGTGCACAGTTTTTCCACAATGTCACCACATAAGATAGGTGTCACTGGGAAGGGGTGGGCTTCCCCACAGACTGAAGCAGGAGAATCTCATCATCAGCCAGCCAGCCGCCTGGCAGCTGAGGGACAGACAGAGTGGACAGCTGTCCTGGGCAATACACAAGGGACCAGGGGATCATGGGAAGAACAGAAAAGCATCTTCTACGACTCTTGCCTCTTCGGCTGGACCCCTGAGTGACCATAGCAAGAGTTTTTGCCTCTCTACCACTTGTCCTTTTACTCCCAGGTAAAACAGGGCTCACAGTGGTACCAGCTCCTAAAGTTGCTGGTCTCCTGACCCAAATTTTCCACATCCAAGTCAAAAGCAGACCTGGCATTCTTAACCTAAGACATCAACCTCCCAGTGGGCAGGCCCATGATTGGAACACCGTAGTGTGGGCACCAAGCTGTGTCATAGGGGCTGATGCCAGCATCCATGCTGGTAGGGATTCAAACATCTCCATGGTGGTGCTTTCAAAGTTGAGAGTGTGACAGCGAGCCGAACATTGCGATCCATGGCAGGAACATCCCCAGGGAGTTCTGAACCTCTTCTTCTAAGCAGGAGCTCTTGGGAGGGCTTGAGTCTACACAGGGCCTGGCGCCGCACTGCATGCACCTCACAGCCTTGCAGCCGCCCTCCCTTTCCTGTCACCCACCTCACCTTCTTTGGACCACAGGAAGAAACCTTGGCTGCAGGAAGATCTCAGTGTGCTTCTCATTGAGTAAACACAAAGGGACAATTCCTGAAAGCCCCCTAAGTCTCTGTTTTTGTGTACACAAGATGAGAACATTGGAATGATGGGTTTTTTTTTTTTTGGTAGGGTGGAACTGGGGATTAAACTCAGGCCCTTGCGCTTGCCAGGGAAGCGTTTATTCCACTGAGCCATCTTCCTGGCCCCAGAATGTCTTTCTAAAGACACTTGGTTTAACACTACAGTCTCTAGTAGGACAAAGGTGGAATTTCACCACAGCAAGGTGGGTTTCACCTCATCCAGCCCAGTCCAAAATCCTCTTCCTTAACTCCATACAATAGTTGGAACATACTGAAGTTATTCTCTGGGTATCTGAAATAAACAGTTGTTCAGTCATAAATGGACATCCTCTATTTTATCTGGCAACCCTCACTTGACACCATGCCACCTTCTCTGTTCTCCCAACTCCAGCCTCTAAGGTTCCTCAAAGCCCCCTTCCCCTAGCCCTCTGCCTCACTCCCCTCCTCAGCTGGAGGACAAGGAAGTTCTGTCTCTTCTTTACACTGTTATTAAGATCCAAGTTTATGCTTATCTTTGGCTTCCTTTTTGACTGGCAAGAAGCTATCTTGGATTTGCTGAAAGCATATTGCCCATTTCTTGCTTTTTGTTTGTCTTTCCCACTGTAACTTTGCTTCTTCTAAAAACAATGAGTATGACCACTCTGACTGACCACAAGGGCAAGGGTTGGATGGGAAGATGGAAGGAGAGGAAAAGCTCAGGGGAGGTCTTCTGAGATTCTGTCTCCTTGCAAGGTGCTGTTGTAGTGCGGAGGGAGCAGCAGGCTGGGGGAGGGAGGGCGCCTCTCTGGAAATCCAATGATGAACACAGTTCGACCTTCTAAGGACATCTTGTTTGGAGCCCAGCTATGTGCATTGATGAGACCCATTTAAATATTTAAAACAATCAGTAAATTCATCTTTGAGTAGGAAATGCCTTTTTTTTCCCTAATCAAACTACAAACTGAAATCGAGAGGAGACTCAGTTCTACCTCATTCAACCTGCTTTTGCTCCTAAGAAGTCAGTTCGAGGGGTGCTGCTCTGTCCAACAAGACACAACTGTGCACCCTGGACTATGTTGGTCAGTCTGTGTGTGGGTGTGCTGTGTATTCTCTCACTATGACATCACCCGGCTTCCTTCCCTTGTTCTCCTTTCCTAAAGAGCATACTACGCCTGCCATGCCCAGAGTTGCCTTGTGGTGGGTCTCAGAGGGCAGAAGGGTTAGAGGGCCAGGTGTCCAGCACTCATGAAACACTCTGGTGGCCGTGGGGAATGCCACCTTCCTGCTGGAGCTGTTGGTCCACGACGTTACTGATTAATATTTACAAGTGTATATAACTACTTAGCCTCTCATTCAAAAGGGCCACGACTTTGACACGTCATCTGATCTTGGTGCACGTCCTTAGAGCTGTTTCTACACACTTAGAATTAGTGTACACACGCTGACTCTTGTGTTGCTTGCTTGAATATCACTGCTCATAAACATCTCCCTGTGCTAACGTAAGATCCTATCGTTTTGATTTGCAATGGAAAAACTGTGTCACTCCTTTTTTTTCCATCACTCAAGCAGCTACAGAGCTGATCTTTTTGCCCCGAGTTCTCTCCCTGGCATTTTGAATGCAGAAGGAATGTGAAATATGTCATCTGAGAACTGCTGATTAACCAGCAAAATGTCTCGGCTCTCGGCTGCTCTCCATGTAAAGATTAAAACAGTAAAGTCACACATCTCTGCTTCTCCAGGCTCGGAAAACAGCAAGTGGAGGAGCAAGTTGCCCCCGCCCCGCAGCCACACATGCCCGTCCTCGCAGGCTCTTGGCAGTGGAAGGGATTAGTAAACTATGTCAAAGGCCAGGAGCTAAAACTCATGCCCCAAGCTAGCCAGGAAAACACTCTCTTGCCCACTGTGCCCGCCTCACCGGCTCTGGCAAGCCAGGCACTCCGGGGGAAATCACAGAGCGGAGGGTGAGTGCAAGCAGTTGCCTTTCTCCTGCAGCATCCACTTAGCCTCTTGGTGGAGCCCCCTGCAAGAATGGGGAGTGGGGCTGCATGGAGAAGGACCTGCTGGGTTATTTATTTATCTATTTATCTATCTATCTATTTTGTATTTTTTAGGGAAGGGTCTGCAGGGTGTTGAGGGTCTCACTACTAGATCGGACTCCTAATGATCCGCCTGCTTACAGCCTCCCAAGAGCTGGAATTACAGGAGCGCCACCATGCCCAGTCTCAGTGACCCTCTTAGCTGCCCCCGGGGCAGAGCTGGGACCCTAGGCAAAAGCTAAGTGGTCAAGGCTGAGAGAACAGCAGGGAAGGAACATTTAATTGTAAGTGTGTAGAAACAGCTCTAAGGACGTGCACCAAGATCAGATGACGTGTCAAAGTCGTGGCCCTTTCGAATGAGAGTTCTAGTACTCAAGACAGCCATGGCTGGGTGTCGTCAACAGCTCCGAGTCCCTGGAGTGGCCCGTTCTTGCCATACCCTTGCCCAGAGCTCCTCTTAGCAATTCCTGTTCTGCAAAGATCCAGCTCTGCAGCAGCTTCGTGAGCAAGAGGCAGCACGCTACAGACCTGGGGGAGGAGAGAGCGTCCTCAGCAGGAGCCATGCTGGCTCTGCCCAGGTGTGGCCTCTACGCTGACTCTTTCCCTCTGCATTGTCCTGAGGCAGCTCCAAAAGTGGCAGCTGGGTCAACAGTGGTTCTCCTCAGGCCTCTGAAAGTGAAAATTTGGAATCTGAAATACTCCAAAATCTGAAACTTTTCGAGCATCAACATGGTGCCACGCATGGATAATTCAACACCTGCCTCAAGGGAAAGGCCACAGTCAAAACGTGGGCGTGGCACTGGCCAAGGTGGCGCATGCCTGCGATTGTAGCTATTCAGGAGGCTGACACAGGAGGATCGTAAATTCCAGGCCAGGCCTGCTTGGCAACCCAGCAAGGCCCTATATAAAAAAAAAATATGAATAAATAAACAAACAAGACAGGATATAACACATTGTAGAATACTCCTTGCGATAATTTCTAGTACCAAAAAAGAAAAGAAAAAAATTTTCCAGTATGACACAGAAAAGAAGAGAAAAGAACGCAGACACATTGTACAAAGACTGACAAAATTACTTTCAGGCAACGTGCACAAAATTACTTTCAGGCAACGTGCACAAGATGTCTACGAAACAAACTTGAGACTTGAGCCTTAATCCCAGCCAGGATATCTCATTATTACATTAAAATATTTTGTAACTTTTTATTTTTAATTTATTTTAAAGAGAGTATTGAAATAATGGGTAACACATCAGAGATGATACACATTAAAAAACAGGATGAAAGATATTCAACTGTTTATTTATTTATTTTTGCGGAACTGGGAATTAAACTTGGGCAGGCCCTTGCACTTGCCAGGGAAGCGCTTATTCCACTGAGCCATCTCCCAGGCCCCTCTACTTTGATTTTTAAAGAATCTCCACAGCAGCAGCACCAGTCTACACTCCCACCCACAGAGGCCAAGGATTCCTTTCTCCCCACAGTCCTTCTGGCATTTGTTATTGGTTGATTTCTTGATGACAGCTGATAGTTGTTCCTTCGGGGATGAGAGGGAATGTCAGTGTTGTTTTCATTTGCATTCCTTGAGTGACCGAAGATGTTAAACATTTTTTCATATGTTAATTTGCCATTTGTATTTCATGTGAGAACTGTGTACTCATTTCAGATGCCCATTTTTTGGGTTGGGTCTTTGAATTTGGGGGCCTGATTTTTTTTTTTCAGCTGTATGTTTTAGATAGAAGTCTTTTGTCTAAGGGGCAACTGGCGATAATTATAACACTTTCTTTTTAACCTTCCATGTATATTCTCAGTAGGAATCAAGGAATTATATAAGAATAAACAGATATATTATAGATAGTGCTTGTACACCAGGAATCCTACATCCAATCTCATGTCACTTCTGCTTTCCAGACCTGTTGGGAAGGTGGGCAATTTCCAATTTTATAGATGGAGGATTCAGAGCCCCATGTGGGTGGTGGAAGGGTCAGATTCCTAACCAGCTCACACCTTGTCTGACTTCATTTCCAGGACAAACCAACACTAGCTCAAAGAAAAACTGTGAAATATATTTTGAAGGCCCTTTACCCTTAAAATGAAGGATCTTTATAAAAGACCCAAGTTGAGGTTTGAACACATTTAACCCTTTCCTTCCGGAGCCATGTTCCTTTCTATTACTTTGACATTTTTCATCAGCAGGCTGTTTCTGACTGGTTTTGAAAGCCACTTTTATTTACATGCAAATTCACAGCAAGAGCCTCGCATGTAAATACTATACTAATTATTAAGTCTGTGTGGTTCATCAGAAAGCTGTACCTTAATTGGCTACAAGATTGCAAATTACTCACAATAGCTTGATTTGGCCCCCTCCAATCTTTGTATCTGCATAATAAAAGAAAACAGGAGGCTGGGAGTCTGTACACCTATATTATGTGTTTCCTCAAGGTCAAATAATCTTTTATTTCTTTTCCAATCTACATATTTATAAAGACCTCCCTACAATTAATGAGACGGAAGATTAAATGGTTGCAGATTAAGAACAAACCCTACTATTCTAATTAGAGTAAAAGTTAGTCAATCAGATTAGCATTCCAAATTCAAACCAGCTAACAGAGGTGTTCACAATGCCCGCCACTTACATACTGCCAGTGGAGCCAGGTAGGAAAGCCACAAGGCCTGGGGCTTAATTTTACCTTGGCGATGACAGTGCTAAGCATCCCTGATGGTAGAAAATAGAGGAGAAGGGATGGAATCCCATCTCAGCACAACAAGGCGACATGTTTGGGCCCGAGGGCAATAGAAGGAGAAACAGTCTGGCCACACCAATAGTTTCCCTTAGAACAGAGACATTCAGACCTTTCCAGATAATCTGCCCCAGAAGACCCCAGAGCCCAGGACCCTGCTTCATCTGTGGGGTCCTGTCCTGGGCTTCATGGTCCTGGCCCAGATTAACTCAGGAGGTCTGATCGACCGCATTTCTGACAAGCCCCTTGTGATTTTGATGAATATAAATTTGGCAATCATTGGCTTGAAGATTTATGGACTGTTTCAGAGAGTCCAGGGTTTCTTCAATATTGCACATATGTGCATGTCCTGGAAGGCAGGCCACAGTTTTCACCAGGTTCTCAATAAATGTTCATACACTGGGCAAAAAAAAAAAAAAAACCATGTAATAATCCTGGGGTGCAAGAGATTAGGAGAGCAGGATTCAGCAAATCTGGACACAGGGCAAGGCAGAATAAATCACAGACCCCAGTACAGCCTGGTGCTGGCAGCTGGTCTTTCCTTCCAAAGGTCCCCAACCCCATCTCATCTGTCCAGAGAGAAAAAAGAGAGGGCGACACCCTGGCCTCAAGGGGAGCTTTTACCAGCAGGGACAGCTTGCCTGGTGCACACAGGGAGGGAGTCCCCTGGGAACTGGGCCTGAAAGGGATGGAAATTAGGGTAGCGTGGGTCTGCAGGAGCTGGGAGCAGGGCAGAAGTCTCCTCTGCTGCATTTGCTCAGCTCCCTGTTTTCTCCTCCATCATTCTCGCTGCTTACCTGGAGCAGAGGCTGCCCACTTTCCCTGGCGTGCGTACCTGCCGCACCCCAGGGCGCAGCAGCCCTCTCCGACCTTCCCCACACTAGCTAATGAGATCACGTCTGCCTGCCGGGTGGGGCGAGGCTCCTGCGCACAGGTTTACTACCCTTTAGGAGGGGTGCTCCCTGACCCAGTTGTCTGCAGGCCCAGGGCCTCGCACACCTGGCAGGGCCAGGGCAGCTGCTGGGAGGCACTCCTCACAGCTGGCTCATTAGCAGATGCAGCCTCGCCGGCGGGCAGAGCTTCTCAGAGGACAGCCCGGGCCTGTCTGGACCTCAGGGCTCGTCCCAGGAACGGTGCACCCTAACCCCATACAGCCAGGTCCTACAGGGGGGCCAGAGACTCCTCAGCCAGGCAGAGGCCCGGGCACCTAGAAAGGCAGGCCTTGCATTCTGTGGCAACCTCGGCCCTGCTGTGCCCTGAGTGGAGCATCTTCCGCAGGATTTGCAGGACAGAGAAGGAAGGCATGGCAGTCTCTCTGGGCAGGGCAGTCCCTGTAGTCCATCCAGCTCCCCTAGGTTCTCCTGCCGCTCCTTGTCAGTTTCCTCACTTTGGTTCCCTCCCAACTGAGGAGCAAGATGTTCAGTTCCCTGGATAAAGGAAGAAAAATCCAGATTCTCACCACAGAGGCCCCGCCCAGCACCAAGAGGTCCCGCCCAGCACCACAGAGGCCCTGCCCAACAAGGCCTGGCCTTTGAGGCCTGGTTGTGTTTTTCCCATCCCTGCCCCCATAACCTCCATCCACTCTACTGTGCCACTCACCCTGGCGTCTTGGGAGCCCCTACACCTGTTCTTGCTGCAGCTGTCTGCAGGCCTCTAGGGTCCGCTGGGCTTTGGGGAGGTCCCCGTGTGGATGGTGCTGTCCACACTTGGTGAAGGAAAAGCCCTCCCAGCGCGCCTGGGCACCTGTCCTTCAGCTTTGATCTTAGTCCAAACGCAAAGCCTCATATATGGTATTCAAAGTATTCGGTGACAGCGGCTAGAAGGTGAAAGTCAGAGAAAATGGACGATGGCCATCAGCAGGGGGAAGGAGTAAACTGATGTTCTGTGATGGCCCACACACCGCTCACCCCACGGTGGGGTTCAGAGAGCCAGGGACAGGTCCTGAAGGGGAGGGTCCCCAGAAGACCTAGCCAGAGCCACCCTGTCAGTGTGCTGGGTGCTACAGCGCGAGACCCTGGACTGAGCAGCAGAAGCAGAAGTTGTTTTCTCACAGTTCCAACCCCTGAAGTCCAGAATTGAAGCGTGGACAGGGTGATTTCTTCTGAAGCCACTCTGAATTACAGATGTCTGTCTTCCTGAATCTTCACATGCTGATCCCTGTGTGTGTTTGTGTGTGTGTGTGTGTGTGTGTGTGTGTACATTTTCTGTTCTTACAAGGACACCTCTCACTGCACTAGCAACTGTCTTTTAACTTAATGGTCTCTTCTAGGACCTCATCTCCAAATATGGTTTACCTTCTGAGGTGCTGGGGGTTAGGACATCAGTGTTTGGATTTCGAGAACGAAAGGGCAGCCCCTAGCCTTATCCTAGGAAATTCCTGCTGCAGCTGCTCGGTGGAGCCCGCACCCTACTCCTCAGCAGTCCCCCTCTCTAGGCTGTAGGCCGGCAGTGAAGGAAGAAGGCACGCGTCCAGGCACAGAGGAAGCCTGGGCCTCGGGCTTCGCCTCAGCAGCAGTGGGAAGACCGGCTGGCCCGTCCCCCACTGCTCAGCTTTCCAGTCAGCTGGAGTTTTCGTCTTTGCAGGTTGAGAATCGCTGAGAGAAGCGCACATCCCACCTGGTTTTTGGAAGCAGATGTGCTTGGCCCCATTTTACAGTGCTGAAAAGTGGGGCATAGGGGCCGGGGAGAATAAGAGCTTGCCTGGCAAGCGCAAGGCCTGAGTTCAATCCCTGGTTCCTCCAAAAAAACAAAAGAAAAAGAAAAACAGGGCACAGCATCATGAAGCAGGAGCCCTGGGATGTGAACTCGGGCCATCTAGTCTCGACCTTATGTCTTAACCAAAAACTTGAAGAAAACTTGGGAGATTTTTAAAAGATTAAAAGGGAAATCTTTCAAATCCAGGAACATTAAAAAAACTGATAAATTCAATGATACAAAGAAACTCCTTCATATTCAGTGATAGTAATACCATATCTCAAAGGAAAAAAAAATATCGAAGGAAGTGCCTGGGAGACACCCTTGTAACTTAGGACAATGACCACTTTCTCAATGTATGATGAACATTTCCAAGTCAATAAGAAAAAGGAAACAGCTTCAAGGGAAGCAGGGCAGCAGTGGAGAAAAGCTATGCACAGGGGGCCCACGGATGGAAAAGAAGTGGCCACCGATGCGTGAAAAGTGGCTCAAACTTTCGAAGTCAGAGAAATGCCAAGTCAGATGCTGAGTGTGTATCTTTGGGAAAGACCACAGTTCTAGGACTCAAGAGAGGATGGTGGAAGGGACTTTTTCCATGTTTTGGGAAGCAGTCTTTAAATGTTCATTGGTGCATGCTTGCAGTACACGGATCTGCACTCCTCATGGGCCAGCTGTGTGTGTACAACACATCTCAGGTCTCGTTTTCACCTTCATTCCCTCCTTGCCCTCCTCCCTCCCTGTGCCTCTTGGACGCCTTCTCATGTGAGAAAGTTCTCTCCCCTGCTTCCTAGCATCTATCTTTTATTTTGTTCTTCATTTATAATTTGGTATTCTCAGGGCTGGGGAGATAGCTTGGTGGTCTAAGCACCTGTCTGGCGAGCACAAGGACTCGGGTTTGATCCTGGGTTACCATGCTGGTCAGACCCTGTACTACATAAATAGATAAATTTGGTATTCTCATAAAACAGAAACCACTCAATGCTCACGCTTTCACTCAGCATTCCAGCCTCAAGGTGCACCCATTTCCTATCAACCAGCATGGCTCTCCTTCCTTCTGGCAAGAGCTCCACTGAGCACTGGGTGCTGGTTCAGGCCCGTCTAGGATCTGGGCGGATCTAAGCAAAATCGGCATCGCGTGCATCATGGCACCCAGCGATGCCGCCACAGGGCATGCGCCCCACAAGCGCATAAGAGTCTCTTGACACCTGCCTGAGAAACAGTAGGAACTTGGCAAAGGCATAAATGCCAGTGGCAGGGCCACGGAGGAGGGAAATAAATGGGTCCTGGCACCAGGGTAGGGTGTGCGCTTAGCAATTATTTATCGCAGGAAAGATGACGTGCTAGGTGGGATGTAGCAGGATGTGACCCTGTTTGTGTGAGAATACACACGATTCCCTTGAGAGCAGGGATAAGTGTGAGCCATTGACCTGTGTCTCCCTTCTGTCTTAGGGTTCTCAGAATGTAGGGTGCATCCGGGCCCCTGGAGGGTCTTGTTCACACACAGACTCACCCCCGAGTGTGCAGCTGGGGTCTGTGTGAGGAGGCAGCAGCTACATTTCT
Organism: Ctenomys sociabilis; assembly: GCA_004027165.1. Lineage (NCBI taxonomy): Eukaryota > Metazoa > Chordata > Mammalia > Rodentia > Ctenomyidae > Ctenomys > Ctenomys sociabilis. Next base: position 34,177 of record PVKA01002473.1, on the reverse strand, counting down.
AACCAGTGCTGTTCGTGGTGCTATTCCCACTATGGGTCTGAGTGCCTCACTTTGAGAAACACTATTGTAGGATTTAAATTTTGAACCAGGCACAAGCATTGGCTTTGCATTTTTAAGTAATGAGTTGTAAAAATAACCCCTGGCCCAGGATCAGGGCTTCTAGCACCTCTTCTCTCCAGCCCAGGCCAAGTGGTTTGTTGTTTTTACCTTGTCAGCCGGGAAACCACTCCCAGTGTGGAAGCCCAGGCTCTGCTGCTTTGTTCTGCCTGTCCCCCTCCCCAGTGAGGTCAGCTGCTCACAGGAAGGACAAGTCACGGTAAGAACAAAGCTTTCACCCGCTGGAAGACAATGACCAGGCCCCCACCCTCAGGCCTTTCTCCTAGATAAGATCAAAGCGCCAGACTTCTCCAGGGTTCAAGCATTGTACAATCTCACTGCCACTGCAAGCCCAGCTTGCCCACTCTGTCCCCAAGTGACTGGGATGCCCCAAAGGAGGCGCTGACACCTGTCTAGTCCTGGAACAAGCTGGGAACTCTGGAGCCAGGCTCCGTGCACAAAACCAGAGCTGGCAGGCACGTTGCAAGGAGGGCTTTCTGGGAAAAGTGGTGCTCCAAGAGGGAGATGAGGTGACCCTTTAATGGCTTCTGCTGTCTCACTGATGCCATCTGAAACTCTCTCCTGATGTTGAAGTCAGGCTCCATGGCCCAGCTTGAGGGTGTCACCAGCAAGTTTCCCCATAGCCAGGATGCTGAGAATTGTGATGACCTTAATTCCCTGCCTGGAGGCTCTGGGGGCTCTCTGACCTCTTCCAGCATCAATAAGGGAAACTGAGTCATGACCACAGTTCTAGGCTTTCCAGTAACCCTATAGGCCTGGTGGCCACAATGAGGTCCAGAGGTGGATATATCACCCTTTGTGCCCCAAAAGGCAGAGAGTGACCGAGTTGCTTGGCCACATGCCAGCCCAGGGCCCCAGCCACCTCGCCCCTGGGTGCACCTCCTTGTCTCTCAGGGGGGCCACCTCAGCCCTCTCCCCCACACTTGCAGCAGACCCCCTCTATTTCATCCTCTCACCAAGGCTATGGCTGTTCCTCTCCCTTGATCTTTTATATTCTCCCTCCATTTGTGTTTTCAAAAGAGGGGAAAGGCGTTTTGATTAGAAAGCAATTCTTGGGCTGTTGCAGTTTGCCAAGAGCTGGCCTTTTGTTTGCCTTCTTTCCCAACCTCCACCCATAGGAGGCAACAGTATTATCTCCACTTCACAGCTGAAGTGCTGACCCAGAAAGGCCACAAGGCCGCTCAAGGTCAGACACCCCCAAAGCCCTGCATGCGCTGACACCTGCACGTGGAGCCTGGAAAAACATGGGGCACAGAGACCCTGGCCCCCGGCCCGAGTCAGGCAGAGGTGGCGGGGGACACCAGCGCCTGCTGGAAGTGAGCAGGGTGTGAATGCGGGCCCAGGTCTGGATGGAGAGATGGTGAGAAAAATGGTACGACAGAGGTAAGGTGCTTGGGGCTTCCCACCTGGTCCTCCTTCCCTATCTACCATACCCACCATCTTGTCCTCATCTAGTTCTTTGGGGTAGTCAGGAACACAGTGGAAACTGAGGTTCTTAGGCATAGGGAGAGGACTCAGGGCTCAGGGCTCACGGCTCAGGGCATGTCCTTGGGGGACCTAAGTGAGTCCTCCCAGCCAGGTGCTATCTCCTGAGCACGGTCCATCTAGGTATGTTCTGGGCTTCCTGGGGCCAGTGTGAGGGCAAAGGCGAGAACAGGAGGCCCTGTTCTGCCCCTTGCTCATCTTGAGTGGGGTTACTTTGACCATGCAGAGGTACACCCAAGGACAGGCAGACCCAGAGATGGCACACCCCATCGTGACCAGCAGGGAATGTGCCCGGCCTGCCTCCACCTCTTGCCTGGGCTCTGTGCAGGGGAAGCCTGGTTGGGGTGCAGATGGTGTGGTCGGCCCTGGGCTGCCTGGGGGAAGCATGGTGACCCAGACAGTCACCACCCTGTCTCCTCCCTGCTTCCTGCTTGAATGCGGAAGCTGGGTCTGGCTGGGGTGGCCATCTGGTGACTGAGGACTGAGGCGATGCTGGGGATGGCAGAAACAGGAGGTCAAGGAGCCCAGGTCCCCACCATGTCCCCACCTAGCTGTGTCTGTCCTGTCTGCTTCTTTCAGGTTAAGTGGTGGTAGTTAGCTGTGACCAGGGCATTTGAACAGAAGCTGAAGTCACAAGGGTCAGAGAAAAGGGTCCTCCCGACTGCCCTTGGCTGCTCAGTGTCTTGGGGTCTGCTCCTTCCCCCACCACCCCGAGCCTGGCTCTGACCCACACCAGCTCATCATGACTGTCAGGGACCGAGAGCCACGCCTGCCCATGTTGGCCTTTGCCACTCGGTGGGGACACCTACTAACTCTGCCAGTCACTCTTTTTCAGTACTTCTGCATGAACTCCACTGTAGGCTGATAGGAGAGTTCAGAAAACCCTTGTGTCTGCTCTGACCTCCTTGGGATGACTGTTCAGGACCGTATCTATGAGGTCCTGGGACAGTGCTGGTGGCCAGCCAGGGTGCAAGTCACACACACACACGCAGCAGAGCTTGCTGGGGTGACTTGCTTTGGGAAGCGGTGGCGATGGAGTGGGATCCAGGTGCTCCCGCCCAAGCGGCTCTCACATCAGAACCATGGGGAACACCGTTCCCTGGTCCTACTCCAGCCCTGAATTGTGACTGTGAGAAAAGGCGTCCCCCTTTAGCCAGGCAGGCTGACACTACACACCGAAGCCCGAGTGCCGTCTCCAGCCGAGCTGAACCTCTGGTCAGCCCTACGAGGTGTCACGGCAGCTCTGACCTTGTGGAGACCCTAAGCCAAGCACTCAGGAAACATTTTCTCTTGGGAAAATCCTGATTCTCCGGCCAAATCCATACCAGTAAAATCCAGAGAGAACAAGGGTAGGAGAAAATGCAAAAGTAGTCCCCACATGCTATTGCCAAAGCATGATTTCTACTGAAACGTGGGCCCCACCCAGTCCTATTCTCTGTGCAGCTCCCCTTAGTTCTCCAGGGATGAGTTCTCCCAAACGCGCCTGCTGAAGATAAGAACCTGTCTTTTCTAGTGTAATTATAGCCACATAGATGAAGAGTTGGGTCCTCACAGCCCAGGCCCAGGGGATGGCGGGCAGATTGCACACTGCGCAAATCCAGATGCCACCATTCACAGGGCATGAACTGTGCCCCTTTCCTCCCACCCTGCGTTGCCAAGCTTAACAGGCTTCCTGCTGAAAGCTCAGTGTGTCGCCATGGAGATTCTCACACGGTGCCTCAGAAATTCTGCGCCTACATTTGCTTGAACTGCTTCCCTTTGCCCCCTGTCATTTCTGCAGGAGCTTTGTCTTCCCTGTGGCCATCACCTGCAGGATGCTTTGGGCCGGGACAGATCTAGCTTGTGTGGTATGGGACACTCACCCCAACCCAGGGCCCACCCGGGGACCAGGTGCGGCTCAGCCTGGCTGACCCAGATGGCCTGGCACTTGCAACACAGCCCCTTGGTGCTGCTGGTTATTCCTCCTCCGCAGGAGATAACCTGCTGGAGGAATTTGTTTTCTCTGGCAGCACACACTCTGTCGGACAGAGCTGCAGGCTGAGTCACCCGCCCTGGTTTCCTCTGAGTCCCCCGCCCCCACCCACAGCCTGTCCGGCTTCTCCTTTCCAGGAGGCACTTCCCAGCCTGACATGTGCGTCCCGGGTGCTTGGGCTCAGCTGCCGCCCAGTCCTTCCATGACACTTGGCTGGCGCCGTGGGCAGCCAGGAGCATATAGAAGACTTATCAGAGGCTGCACCCACAGACCCTCAGCCCACAGAGAGCTCGCCAGCTCAGGAGTCCAGTGGGTGGGAGCAGCAGTCTGCACTGCCCACTGCCACCCAGCTTGCTCCTCCACTGGGCAAGGGGGCAGGTGGGCAGGGCCCAGCGCAGGAGAACATCTGACTCTCAGGGGAAGGCCAGGCCTTGCCAGGTGTGAAGCTGCTGGGGAAGGAATGTGCAAGCTGGCTGCCTATTGCCTCCCATCTTTGTATCTCAAGCCAGCACTCTCCTCTAAACAGGCTCATAAATCCAACCGCCTCCTCTCCAAACCCATGCTCCTCACTTCCACCCCCGAAACTGCTCCTCTGGCACCTTAGCAGCTCCATCTTTTCTCAGCTCAGGCTCAAAGTCATGATCACATCACTGACAAGAGAAAAACAGTCAGCAGGGGGGAGGAAGAGGAGGAGAAGGGAGAAGAATAGGAAAAGGAAGAGGAGGGAGAGGAGAGGGAAAGGGAGGAGGAGCTTTCTCCTCCAAACTTGTCCGCCAGGATGGGGTACTGATGGCTTTGAGTTAGAACGGGGGGGAGCCGACAGCATCCTTCTCAAAACCCTGCACACGTGGCAAGGCCTAGGGAAGGCCCTGGCTGTGCTGGCTCTGAGGCTTTCCAGAGCACTATGCTCTGGCTGGAGGACTGTCTTCTTGCAGGCCAACCTCACCCTTGCTCTGTTCCTGGATGGGAGGCAGGAGAGACACACAGACTGGGTCCCTGAGCAGCACCTGGACCTCGGGAGCTTTGGTCACTCACTTCTGCCTTTAGTTTCACATTGAGAAGCCATGGGTGATGGAAAAAGAAATTGGTCCCTATGGGCGGCACGCTGTTCCAGCCTGCATTTATTAGCAAAGTGAAGGTGTCACTGGGCTGAGTGCAAGGCGGATCTCTTGCACTCAGTAGAAGTGAGATTCACATGCACAGTGGAAGTGCTGGGCAGGCGGAGGGGTGGTGCAGAAAGGGTTCTTGTGGGGGTTGGCCAAATAGCTCAATGGATTAAAGTGCCTGCAAGCAAGCAGCTCTTGGGAGGCTGTAAACAGGCAGATCACTATACGTCTGATCTAGTAGTGAGATCCTAAACACCCTGCAGACCCTTCCCTAAAAAATACTAAATAAATAAAATAAATAAAATAAAAAGTTTTTTTGTAACTGGTGACCTTTATTTTAAAGCTCAGAATATGTTTGCCACAGTCCTCCTCCCCCAGCAGCCCCTGACCTGTCCCTTCTTTCAAACCCATCCCTGCTCTCTAAAGGCCCACCTAAATAGATGCACCTCTCCAAACTGGTGGACCAAGGAATGTTAATGTAGGCACACACTGCTCTGCATAATTGATATGCATCCAAAGAGCTATGTGTTCATTAGCTTGCTATGAATTATCTGCTGCTGAAAAGGCACAGAGGCAGTTTTCAGTTTAAGATAATGTCATGGCAAATTCTTTGTTTTCAAAAGCAGTCAGTCTGTTACACTCAAGTGCATGGTCCTTCTGCACATCATCTTAAAAACATAACTGGAATGGTTTGCAGTTCGCACTGTCACAAAAATTCACCTATCCAAGGAAACTTGGGTATTTTTTGTTTGTTTGTTTGTTTTTGCCATGGTTTCCAAAGATCTTTCTTCCCTCTCTTTAGCCACGGAACTACTTGTTCAAATGAAATCTTACTTAAAGCTGAGGAGTAAGACAAGACAGAGGGAAGCATCTTCAGTTGAATCGGAGTTGAGAACCCAAAGTCACTCCTGCCTGACACCTCATACCTCTCATTAGGCTCCCTCATGACACTTACAGGGTCTCAGGTGGTCACTGCACTTGGTCCTCCAAGCACTGTGAATATTCTTTGTGATGAAAATCTTACTGTATTGCATGTGCATATATTTATGAGCAAACCACCTCCCCAAAAGAACTGGGGAATAAGACGTTGACCTGCACAGATGTAGGAATCTAGGCAAACTAAGGGAAAAGAAAGTGCACATAATCACTAGTATACTCTGCTTGATAAAGCTGTTTCCCACAGGGTATGCCTTAAGCAATTCTGAGACAACTAAGCATGCTTACTAAAATCCAACTATTACATAAAGGAATGGTGAATTGTGGAGGCCATGTTCCTCAGTTGGAGGTTATAGACGGTTGAGGAGGAAAAGGTCAAAATAACCCATGGGAGTGATGGGTTAGCATTGGAGACATCAGTATGGACTACTGCTTAGTCTGATATGACTATAGAGGGAAGCAGAATGAAATATGTATAAAAGTATATCTACAAATAAATTTGTCTGCTCTCTCAGCTGAAAGGGCACAGACTCCTGGTGCCCCAATGTTGGCTTTCAATGCCAATTTCCAACCAAAGAAACCAGGATTCCCCTGAGAGAGTGGCCGATTCTGCAGCTGGGCCAGTTATCCTGGGCTATCTTTTAGAAAGTAAGGAAGGACTGAAAGCCAGGCCAAAACAAAAGAAAATCTGATGATGGCAGTCCATCAAAGGACACAAGAACCAATGGAAAGCTCCCGAGCTGTAGAGCTGTATGGCAGGAACTAAATTTAAGCAATAAAGTAAAGTAGTGGCCAAGTGTGGTATCACTCTCTTGTAATCACATCAGTCTGGGAAGCTGAGGCAGGAGGATTGCAAGTTCAAGCCCAGCCTGGACTATTTGGTGACTTGTAATACTTTGTCTCAAAGTGAAAAAAAAATTAAAAGAGTTGGAATGCAGCTCGGTTCAAGGGCCTTGGATTCAATCTCCAGTATTAAAAAAAAATATTGTAATTCAAAGTACAAAATAAATACCCTTGAGTCTGTACTGCCACAAAGAAATACATAGGGCATATAAATAAATCCCACCACCAATTTATGTAGATCATCTTCCTTCCAGGGGGTAGAGCATGACTCTCCAGACCTCAAGCACGGGCTGTACATAGCAACTTCTGTTCTGAATTGTGCAGGGCGCAGGGTGAGAGCCCTGCAGAGTGCCGTATAGTGGGGAAAACTGACACTATCTCAACCACGTGATCAAGGTTAATATCGGCAGTGGTAAGTCATGTTGAGACTATTAATAAGAAGGGACAAAATGGTATTTTACCTCCATGATCTTCCTCCCCAAGCTCCATAGCCTTAGAATTAAGAGAAAACATCTCAGACAAACCCCAGTTAAGAGTCTACAAAATATCTCTTTTTTTTTGCGGAACTGGGGATTGAACTCAAGCCCTTGGGCTTGCCAGGTAGTTGTGTACAAAATATCTTGCTGGCACCCTCCACATGGTCAGGGTCTTCAAAACTAAGGAAGCCTGGAGAAACTGTCACATTGAAGAGAGCTCTAAGGAGACAGAATGACTCGATGTCACGTGGTAACCTGCCTGGAATTCTGCACAGAGAAGGAATATTGGTGGGGGTGGGAATGTGGGAGTGTAGCTCGCTGGGGCTGCACACGCTTAGCACTGGTGAGGCCACTGGCTCAGTCTGCGGCGCTGGAAACATCTGGTGAAAGCTAGGGTATCTGAATTAAGTATAGAATGTATCTCTATGCACCACTCGTGTTGGGCTGCTTGTGACCAGTGCACCACACTAATGTAAGCTGTTGACACCAAAAGAATCGGGTGCATGAAGTAGACGGAAATTCTCTTCATAACTTTTCAATAACACAGAATTTAAAGTTAGAAGCTTTAAAAAATAGAAACCAGGATTTGCTATGAGAACAAAGAAAATTATCAGAGACAAAGAGGATCATTGCATGATGATAGAAGTATTGCAGGCAGCAAGTTAGATAGAAATACTATAGGCACTCAGACAGGGTTAGACCCTGGAAGGAGTTAACAAAGACCAGACACTTTACAACTGTGGGAGGGAGGGATGCTCCTTCTGGGTGCTACACTTAGACCAAACAAATGCTAACCTCCCTAAAGACTGGCAGGAGGACTGCTCATCACCCAGGGAGAATTATTGCCGATGGACACAGATAAGGCCCAGTTTTACATTCATGCCCGCTTGCTACGTGACTCGCTTCCCCATTTGGTCCCGGACTTAATCAATTTTACCTGAGCAATGGTGCTTGCAATCCCATGGCTGACCATAGTTTTGTCCCACCTCTTGTCCACTTAAGCGAGTTCCCATTCTCTCTTCCTTAGCCCCACATGGTTTTATACTATAAAAGTCCCTGGAAGAAACTGCTTCTGGGGAACTACCTGCTCGAGCTCCCCTCCTGTCACTCTCTCAGACAGGAGCTTTCTTTCCCAGTAAATATATTCTGCTCTTAACCTCCGTTTATTCCTAAAATTCATTCTTTGGTTTTAGAGAACACAAACTCGTACATGTCTGGTCGGGAGATTGTTTTTCCCTATGTCATTTGGAGGTTCCCTATATCATATGGAGGTCACCCACCTGAGATCAGTTTTTCTCCTTGTATCAGAAGGACCAGTCCGTCAAAAACATGTAACAATAGCTAGGTGCAGTGGTGCATACCTGTGGCCCCAGCACTCAGGTGGCTGATGCAGGAGGGTCACAGGGGACTTCAAGGCCAGCATGGCTACCAAGTGAGCTTAAGCCCAGCCTGAACTGTATAGTGAAGCTTTGTCTCAAAAAGACCAAACAAACAAACAAACCCTAACATGTAGGAGTCTTAAACAACAGATCTACCAAAGAATGTAAAGGAGAAAACTGATACAACTGAATGTTCCTGTCTTAACAGTTGATGAAACAATTAGGATGAAATATATCAAGGATATGGATGAACTCAACAATGCCATTAATGGAGAGTGACATTTGCAAAGCATTTGCCCCAACAATGGTGGGACACCTACTCCTTATGAGAGCCCAGGAAATATGTATCCAGACAGGCCACATTCTGGACCATAAAATAAACCTCAACAAAGGAGTTTTAAAATTAAACTCATACCAAATATACTTTGAACACAACAGAGGTGAAGTAGTGATTAATAAGGGAAAGATACTAGGAAAAAAAATCTCCAAAAATTTGAAAGTTAAGCACATACTTCTAAATAATGCACAGGAACAGAGAGGAAGTCTCTAGGAAAAGTGAAAAATGTATTGGAATAAATGAAAATGAAATATATCAAAATGTGTAAGATGTAGGTAAGGCAATGCCAAGAAGGAAATGTATAGTATTGAATGTTCACAATAGATACAAGGAAAAATTACAAATAAATAATGCATGATGCTATCTCAAGAGCATTCCAAACAGAAGCTAGGGATGTGTCTTAGTGGCACTTGCCTAGTATGTACAGGGCTCTGGGGTTGATTCCCAGAAGGACAAAAATACACATATGTTTGTATATACATGTCTCAGTTAAATCTAAAGCAGGAGGAAGGAAATAATTAAGATTATAACCCCATGACATTCAAAATGGAAATGCATAGAAAAGAAGTCAATAAAACAAGAAGAATAAGATTGTCAAATCTCTAGCAAGATAGACTGAGAGGAAGAGAGGGAGGGAGGGGGAGAGAAGGGGAGAGAGAGAGAGAGGTATAAATTAATAATATTAAGAATAAAATAGGGAACAGTACTACAGAACATACAGATGACAAAGGGTTAATAGGGAAATACTATGAAGAATGCTACAGACACAAAGTTGAAAAGTTGGATGAAATAAACAAATATTTTTGAAAAGTAGTAATACCACAGCTCATGCATTATGAAATAGATAGTAAATAAATGTATTTATAAAGCAAATTAATAATCTTGACATTCTTCCAGAAAGCAATCTCCAAGCCCAAACAATTTCACTACTGAGTTTTAGCAAAATTGTAAAGAAGAATTCTATACCAATTCTACATAATCTCTCAGAAAAAAAACAGAGAAGGGTACAACTTCCCATGCATTTTATGAAACCAGTCTTACTCTAATACTAAAAAAAAAAAGATAATCTAAGAAATAAAACTATAGAACAATATAATCTGTGAATATAGATGAAAAATTATTAACAAAGTGTTAGCATATAGAATTCAGTAATACAGGCCAAGAATCATATACCATAATCAAATGTAACTTATTGCAGGTTGACAACTTTGGTTAAATTTTTAAATGAATCAGTATAATCCATCAGGCTGAAGAAGGAAAAAAATCATATGATCATATTGATGCAATCAGAAAAAGCATTTGAAAATATGGCTGCCATTCAAATGAGAAGTAACAGGGAACTCTCTAGACTGACAACAGCACTTAAAGGAAGCCAGGGAGAGACAGGAAAGCTCCTAATTGCAAGTGACAGCTTTTCCATTTAGAAAATTCCAAAGAATCTATAAACAAAAGCAAAAACCAAAACAGAACACTCTAGAACCAACAAGTGAGCTCTGTGAAGTTACAGGATCAAGGGCAACCACAACCACTAATGGCATTTCTATATTCTAACAACGATCACTAACAATTAACAATGAAATACAACGCACAATGTTTGCAAAGAGAGAGAGATACGCAAATTTCCCAAGATGCATTGAAAACCACAAAACTTTTATGAAGAAACACTGGAAGATGTAAAGAAATAGAGAGAAGCCGTGTTCGTGGATGGGGAGTCAACATAGTAGAGCATACATGAACCCTTGCCGATAGGATCATCGCGATTCCTACTGACACACCACCAAGATGGTCCGGCAGATATTGACAAACCTATTCTAAATTCATACAGAAAAGCAAATGAACCACAAGAGCTAAAATTAACAATAAAGAGGGCTGGGGAGATTTCATTTCATAGAAGAAGAAACTGAGGCTTAGCAGAGATGAAAACCGTGTCCAAGTTTGCTGAACGGGAAGAGCTTCAGAGCTTGGCTTCAGACCCAGCCTTCTGACTCAGATCCAAGCTGAGGCTGAGGCAGGAAACAGGCGGCCAGGCCCTCCCGGCCAGTGGCCGTTGTGTACTTGGGGGCTGCAGATAAAGCGCTCTCCAGAGAGGAAGAACCTTGGACAAAGAAGACCTGCGCGGATGCGGAGGACAGGAAACACTGCCGGCTGGGGCTTTCCCGGCCTCCTGGTACAGCAGTGCTGGCATGGGCGGGGCTGGGAGCAGGGACCTCAGAACACGTCCGGTGCTACACAGGCTGGCCACGGGGCACCTGTCTTCCTGGGTCTCCTATCAAGGCAGGAGACCAACCGCGTCATGTCACCAGGGTGCAGTGTGATCCCAAAGTGACAGCCCAGAGAGTTTCTGGCTCTGCTGGAGGCTTGGGGGATCCAGAGAACAGGCCATCTGTGCTCTGAAAAGGGTAAGAAAGAGCATGCAGGATAGGGCAGGGAGAAGTGGTTTCCAAGAGAAAGGATCTGCATGGACAGTGGCTTAGAAGTGCAGGGTCCCCTTGGCTAACACCAGCTTGCCTGCCTAAAGGGCAGCACGAAGCCTGCCCATGACCTGCGAGCCACAGACACTGCACACGTGCGACAGTCATGAGGAAGATGTGTGTGCTGGGGGGTGAGTTTTGGGACTAGGTAAGGGGAAGCCAGTGAGATGCAGAAAAGTTAGAGGGCGGTGGCCACAGCAACTGCGTCCCCACGGGATAAACCAGGGGCCTGAGAGATGGGGAGGCAAGAGTGAATTTGAGCAATAGTTTGAAAGACGTATTCAAAGCATATCTGAGGCATATCTGTACACAGAACAAGCAGGACTTGGTACAGGGCACCTTTGTTGTGTTTAAGGTTTCCCAGCAGCCTTACTGCCCTCTCTGGTTACAAGGCCTCCACTTCCTTTGGTGACATCATAGAGGGGCTCTTCCCATAATCCTAGCTTTGCTGTCTGTGCCTTTAGTCCTGAGACTGCGACTTGACAAGAGACACACAAGAGTAGAGCTAGTGGAGTCACCTCTCTGCTGCAGACCCCTGAGCACGCCTGTCCAGTCTGTCCTTCAAGCCCAGGACTCTCCTCCTCCTTGCAGCCCCTGCTTGCAGGTTAGAGCCAGATCTTCATGCAGGGCAGGCTGTGGCAGGCCAGGGACAGGTGGGATCCCCTCAGTCCCTGTCCTAACCACCCTAAAAGTTTGCTCTACTCATTGTCCCAAGGCAGGGGGACTTCTCTCTCTGTCATGCCCAGGGGATTTGAATTCCACTGCTCATCTCTGAGTGCGGACCTGTTCAGCACACACAACTCAAAAGGTAAAAACATTTTAGGGTTCAGCTAACCCCAGATTCTTTCTGTTGTGGTAACCTCGAGGAGATCCTGTATCTCTTCACTCCCTGCGATTCTGGGTTAAGCTGTCCTGCTGCTCTATAAACGCAGAGGCTAAATCTTGTAAATGTCCGTGTTGACGCTAGTTCCCCCAAGTGCTGTACACAAGCAGCCCTGAGTCATGATGCTTAGTCTACATGTGGACGCTACTAACCAGCATGTAGCTACAGGGTGCTCTTGGGCCACCAGTACAGGAAGAATAATGGTGTCTCCTTCAGAGGATGTGGGGCTGAGGAGGGCCTAGGGGGATAGAGGTATGTTCAGCACCATAATCTCTGTACTGACCAATGAACTAAGAATGTCCAGTTCTCATGAAGACCCCGAGGGATACCAGGAAGTGCAGCATGAAGCCATCTGCATTTTACAGATAACAAAACCAAGATTGAGAAAAATGGGGTGGTGGTAAGCGGCACAGTGTGGGTCAGACTCGGGCTACAGCTGGTGTCTGATTGTGTGCTGAGTCATTGCCTCTTCAGTGAGACAATATCTAACTCCCGCTGCTTAAAGGAAGAGAGTTTATTATGGCTCAGAGTCTCGGAGAGTTCAGTCCTTGGCTGGCTGGCATCAGGAAGAGACAGCATGATGGAAGCGTTGGTGCCTGGAACCAGGGAGGGAAGGAGGTGGAGGCAGAGGAGATGTGCCCTGGCAGGTCTCACTCACAGAGACTGATCCCTCCTGATAGTCCCGCTGCCTAGAAGCACCCTTGTCTGCTGAACTCACCAGCGGGCGAATCCATGTAGCACAGCACCCTCTATTCCAACCATCCCCAGGGCCGTGAGAGTTTTGGGGAACATTCCAGATCTACACCGCAGCATTCACTTCCCACCACGCCACACTGACACCACCGGAGGGAAGTTCCATGAAGACAGGGATTGCTCTCGACACCAATATCCTGCTGCCAGCCCGAGCACAGTATCTCCAGTATCTTTGGGGAACCAAGCTTTTCCCTGTGTATGGAAAATGACCACTACCTGGTCCTTTGCTAAAACAAGTTGTAATAAGTAGATATGGAGTGGGTATGAGAGAAAAAGGGTTGAGAAGGGCCAGACCTCCTGCCTCCCACAGTGCCATCACACTAGGAAATTCTGGGGGCACCAGTTTTTAAATGGAAAATACAAGTTCATATATTTATAGAGTATATCATGTCTTTTTGTTGCTTTTATTTATTTTATTTTATTTTATTTTTTTTTTTTGCAACGATCAAATTTAGGACCTTGCAGTTGCCAGATAGGTGCTTAACCTGCTGAGCTATCTCCCCAGCCTGACATTTTAATATGTATGCATATCATTGTAAAATGGCTAAAGCAAAGTAATTAACTTATGTTTTCTTCACATGCTCATCATTTTTATGTAATAGCATTTAAAATACGCTTTCATATAGCACAATATTATTAACTGTAGCCAACATAATGTTCAACAGATTTATTGAGCTAACTCCTTTTGCCTCACTGAAATTTTGTCTTTTGACCAGTATCTTCTTCCCAAAAGCCACTCCCCACAAGCTCCTGGTAAGTTCCACATTGTGTGTGTGTGTGTGTGTGTGTGTTGCTAAGGACTGAGTTCAGAGCCGAGTGCATGCTAAGCAAACACTCTACCCTGTCTCTGTAAATCCTCACTTTTGTAGAATTTGCATATAAGTAAGATCATGCAGCATTTGTCTTCACAGATAGGTAATCCAAGTTCATCCAAGTTATTGTGCAGGATTTCCCTCTTTTTAAATGCAAAATGGTCTCCCATGGTGCTAAATACCACACTTTTTATCTAATGACCCATTGAGGAGAATTAGATTGCATATTTTGGCCATTGTGAGTAACACTAAAATGAGTACAGATGCACACAGCCCTTTGGCATACTGCTTTCCTTCCTTTGTGTCATCTACCCAATACTGAGGTTGCTGGATTGTAGAGTAGTTCCATTTTTTATTTATTTTTTGAAGACACTGTCATATTTCATAATGGCTATACTAATCTACATTCCCACCATCAGATTATGACAGCTTCCTTTTCTGCACTTCATTATTTGTTAACTATTCCATTTTTGAGTGTGGCCGTTCTAAGCATAGTTGCTGTCTCACTGTGTTTTTGATTTGCATTTCCCTGGCAATAACTGAGCCCCTTTTCATATGCTGGTTGGCCATCTTATATGTCTTCTATTTAGGAATGTCTGTTTTGGTCCTTTGCCATTTTTAATTTGGATTTTGTAGATTTTTTAACATTTCTTTTGTACTTTGGATATTAACTCTTTATCAGGTATATAGTTTACAAATTTTCCTTGCATATATTAATAGTTTCCTTTGCTGTGCATCATCTGATCTCAGAAACAGCCCTTTTTTGAGTGATTTTCCTGTTCACAGTAACTATCCTTTTAGTTCTGAGCCTCTCCTCCCACCAACCCACAGAGAAAGGCTCCCAGCAGCTGTTACTATACGATACAGCCCTGCCTCTCTAACGCCAGATGATTGAGTTAGGGCTGGGTATCTAATCCAAGCTGGACCAATCTAATCGGTGCTTGGGTGGATTTGGCTGTATATAAAGAGAGGAGACAGAGGCTGAGGAGCTGTGCTATGATCTTTTCCCCACCATATGTACAGAGGGGAACAGAGGATGGACTGGAGGAAACAGGAGCAAGAACATATGTGGTGGCTTTGAGAGAGACAGACAGCGAGCAGTTTCCTGAATCTCTGACATGGGCCTGGTTCCCGTCTCTCTTGAGGTCAGATATACAATTCCGTATTGGTTCCACAAGACTACCAATTTCTTTCCAATGAATTTTATGGGCTTTATTGCAATAGTTTTCTTGTTACTTTTGACCAAAAGCATCCAGACAAGCCCTGCTGGTGAGGATATATTCCTTTGAAATGGTAGTTTTTGAACCCTCAAGAGTTCTCCCCAAGGATCCAAGAGGGCCTGGGGAGAAGCAAGATCAGCCCTCTTATATACAGTGGAAGCTGAGAACTTCATTCTGACAATGGGTGCCTGTGATGGTTACTTTTGTGTGCCAGGTTGCCTGGGCTGAAGGATGCCCAGATAGTTAGCGTAAGCCCTTTTTTGGGGGTGCCCGTGAGGGTGTATCTGGAACAAAGAGCACTTGAGTTAGTAGATGGAGTAAAGGTCCCTGCCCCCCAATGTGGGCATTGTCCAACCAGGTGAGCACCTGGGGAGAGAGAAAAGGTAGGAGTTGGGTGAATTTTGTTCTGTCCTTAATAAGCTGGGACATTCATCCTCTCCTAACTTTGAGCATGAGTATTTCTGGCCCTCAGACCCCAAGACTTACCCAGGCCTCTTTCTAAGCCCCTAGTTCTCAGGCCTTTGGGCCATTGGCTTTCATGGGGCTCAGACCTTTGGACTCAAACAGAATTGCGCCACCAGCTCTTCTGGGTCCTCACGCAACCTCTATGATCACATGGGCAAGGCCCTATAATAGATTTTCCCTCCTATGTCACTCTATATCCTATGGTGCTTTTTCTCTGGAGAACTCCAACATAGGAGGTTCGAGCAGTTATTAAGCTACTGTAGACTGTAGACTTCAGTACCTCACACTTGTGGAGACTGAAAAGTCCAAGATCTAGGTGAAAGCAGCCCCAGCATCTGGCATAGATGACACCCTCTCTTCCTATCCTCACCTGGCAGAAAGAGTTCATTCCATTCTTCTTTCTTTCTTGTATGGACAAGGAGCTCTTCATGGAGCTCAATGTCATGGCCTTACCTAACCTAATCATACCCCGAATGCCTCCCTTTCTAATCTCACTAAGAGTTATGCTTTCAATGCAAGAATCTGGGGAAGGCACACAAACACAGACCACAGGGCAAGACGCAGTGGAAGAGTTAAATTCAGAGGACACTTTCCACAATGATTAAGCTGCAGCCAAATGAGGCAGGCATCACTCTTCATGTGATAATGGAACCTTCCAATGTCAATGCCAAGGACTTGTACATGGCTTCTGGGTGTAATTCATCCATTAAGACAGTTCTATGCTAACCTACTAACCTGTGTATGGCTAATGACTCAGGACAACACATTGACCTTGACTTCTCTTGAGGGCTTCGTTATGGCTGCCCTCTCACATAAGACGGGTGGCTTGGCATCATGCTTGCTTCTCTCTGCCACTGGACTCAAGTATGTGAAGCATTCGTGACATCTTTTGGCCAGCATCTTACAGAGCTTCCTTGGGGCTCTTTCATAAGTCTGGGGACCTTCTGACTCCAGTGCTGGCTCTGACAAGCCCTTACTGGCACAGCAAAGTCTCAGCTTGCTCTGCCGTCACCTTTCTCTATAGCCCCCGTGTCCAGCACTGGGGACTGGGAAAACTAACCAGGGGGTTCTTCCAAGAGCCCTGACTCTTGAGCGAAGACCCAGGAGAGCCAGTGGTGACAAGAAAACCCCTTCTCTTCCTAGTGGGGTGATCAAGGGGCCACAACCACTGTCAGGAGCACTGAGGAGCAGGAACTTGGCCCTTCCCCTTTTCTGCTAAGACCCAATAGTGGCCATTGATCCCAGGGGCTGCATGCACCCAGGCTGCAGATTAAGGCACCAGATCTGCTCATGCTGTGACCAGACCCCAGAGGACCACCCTGGGTGCAGCATCTGTAACCTCAAGGCAAGCCTTTACTTTTATTAGAAGTCCCATGCAAATCACCAGGCTCCAGGGCATTCATTAAGTGCCTGTTTCTTCTTTGTCTGCTCAAATGCTAGACCAAAGAAGTGTGTTTTAAAATTTCGCTCCCTGATTTATACCCTACCCATTTCCAAAAAGGAGGACAATGAAAGCACAGGTACAGTATGGCCAGGAAATTTTAACCAAGACAGAGGAGGAGAACCAAGAGAATTATGGCCAGCCTTAGCCTTTCAGGAAAATATAATAGTAGATTTCATTCTCTAGGGGGTCTTTAATTTCCCAAGATTTAGTAAAGAGTACTTCCCTTATTTCTGCAAAGCTCCTGCAGCCCTATCCAAAAGGCAGCCCCTGTTTGTGAGTGAGTCCAGGGGCTAATTTCCCCCTACAGGAATTATACTGTGGCAGGCTGAGTGCTGAGCAGCTGGGACTGAGGTTTGCTTCTCCCCCTGTCACTTGACAGCACACTGCTCGGCTGCCTCTGCCCGCCTGCAGAAGCCCAGGTGGGATTGTGTTTCTCAGCTGAGTCTGCAAACTGGCGACACATTGTCCAAGCTATGCCCTGGCCCTGGCTTGCAAGGTGTTCTCATCTGCCTTATGGGACCAAAGGCAAGCCCAGAGGGAGCCTGGCACTGCGGAACATCCCCCAGAGAAGGAGGAACGTCCCCCAGAGAAGGAAGGCACAGCGTGCCCTTGGGCAAGGCAGACTCAGCCCCAAATGGTGTCCGGAAATGAAAGGGGAAGGGAAGCGGGGGAAAGTGCTGAGTGTAGCCTTTGCAGGGGCCCTCTGTCTGATGATTTCCCCAAGGAACAGCCAGAAGACGGGGCCAGAGTGGCAGCGTCACCAGACCAGGAGAGGCCAGGGGAGACCTTGCATGAACCCCAACCCCTTCTGTTCACTCTCTTTCAGCCTTAATCAAGGAGACAAAAGGTTCTCTTCACTTTCTTCAGTGGCTCACAAGGACATGTGTGATCAGAGGATCAGGGCTGGACTGGGTGTGTGGCCTGGTGGTGGAGTGCTTGCCTAGCACAGGCGAGGCTGTGGGTTCCAGCCCAGGGACTCCTTTAGCCCATCCCAACCCACTCCTGAAACCCTACAGCTGTGACACCATTGCCTGGTGTCACATGGCTGTCTCAGTCTATGGCCTCCGGCAACCAACATAGGTCCCTGTTTCTTGGCTGTGTTTCTTTAAAGTTCAGTTGTCCTTGTTTATCACATGGGGCCAAAACTGCCTCTGCTAGTGTCCTGGAAAATTAATTAAAATAACATTTAAAATATATAAATGAAAGTTCAGACACATGGGGCTGGGGAGATGGCTCAGCAATCTAAGTGCCTGCCCGACAAGCACCAAGTACCTGGCTTTGATTCCCGGTATTGCATGCCATGCCAGCCCCATGTCGTGCCAGTTAGCAAAACTGGGTGTGGTGTGCATGCCTGAAATCGCAGCACTGTGAAGGTTGAGACAGGAGGATACTAGGAGTCTGAACTGTGTAGTGAGACCCTGTACAATAAATAAATAAATGAAAGATTCTTGAAAAAGTTCAGACACACATTACACACATTCAGACACACACATACTATTGCCCCTGCGTCCCCACAGCTCTGGCTTGAGTGTGGCTTGTGGCTTTCTGGAAAGGGCAGCTGCCTGGGAAGGGCTTCTCTCCCTCCCTCACCTGCCCAGCCTGGGAGCTGCTGAGGCCCCACGCTGTGCCAGAGCTCCCTGGGCAGCTGCTTGTGCACAGGAACAGGGAGGTGACCATGGACAGAGCGCTCCCCCCCCCCTCCCCCGGCAGGCCCCAGGCTGGAGCCCAGATTGCGAAACCCAGCCTGCTGACCTTTCAGGCATGGTGTGAAGCCTGCTCCTACTTGGAGGCCTGGAATAGGGCGACAAGAAATGACAGGACAGATGCTGCCGAGCCATGCAATGTGGCCCCAAAGACATTTTCCTTGCAGCTTTTCTTTTTCCTTTTCTTCAGCATACCCAGAATGCATTTCTATGGTCATTTTAGCAGTGGTCAAAGCACACTGGCCCAGCAGCCACGGGGGATGTGCTGTCTGCACCCCCTCCTGCTGCCTCTCCCTCCTTCCCAGGTCTCCCAGGCTGGGCCCTCTCCTCCCGTCCTGGGCGCAGCTTGCTGATGGCCGTGTGGCTCTTCAGCCTCCAGCCTGCGCCGTACCGTACCTTCTGCCTCCCGCTCACCACCACCTGGCGAGCTGTGGGGGCCCGTGGTTGTGTTCCCTGGACAGTGTCCAGAACACAGGAGCAAGGGGGGCATCTAGGTCTGACCCAGAGGGAATGCTCAGGACATGGTGACAAGCAGAAACGGTGAGACAACGGAAGTTCAGAGAGGGAAGTAACTTGTTCAGAGCCACAGAGCCACGACATGGAGGAAGCAGGTTCGGACCCCATTGTTTCTTACTGCTGGGGACTCTAATATCGAAACCACCACCCCACCTCTGTTCAGATGTCCTTTTCCGTTGCCCCTCATCCCTCCACAAGGGATTCGTCGCCTTTGCTATCAATCACCCCGTATTAGCCCACCCAGGCAACATCGCTGGGGGGATCTGGGAGCCCACCAACTATTGTAACTGTGACCATTCTTAAGCAGAGGAGAAGGTGACTCCGTCGCCCAAAAGCACGGGCACAAGGGGCCTCCTCCGGCTGGTTCCTTCCCACCCTCAGCCTCTGCTTGCTGTGCACAAGCAGCCTTTTGAAGACAAGCAAGCCAGCTCTACCTGTCCTTTAGATTTGGAATTTAGGTCATTCTCTGCCTCTCCTCCCTCCTCCTTTAAAAGCAGGATTTCTCCTAGGATCTGGGCGGTTGGGGGGCTAGGGGAAAATATTTCAATGGAATCCACACCCTGCCTGCTGCTGTCAGGAGCACTTCATTTTGAAGCCAATATAATTTATGAGATGCAAATGGATTTAGCATTTTAAAAGGAAAAAAGAATCTTGGAAAAGGAACAAAGTGCACTTCACACCCTGCACTGAGGCCTGTTTGGGGCTCCATTAATCATCTCAGACGAAGGAGATTTAATCTCAGGGTAGCTGGTCTGGAGAAGCCTGCATCTCTCACCAGGCCCAGGAGGCTGGCTCAGAGCTCTGGTGGCAGCCCCAGGCTCTGTGCAGCCCAGGCCTCGGGTGCTCGCACTTGTGCTCAGCTCTTGTCTGAGTCACGCAGAAGATGAAATTACAGAGGTTGCTGCACACGGTGAACCAGAAAGCAGGGTGAAGCCAAATATTTGGACAAGCCTTACCCCCGCAAGGAGCAGGATAAGGACCTAGCAACCAGCCTCCTGCCAGCAGCAGCCGGGAAAGCGTTTTTGACACGCACTGCAGCGGTGCAGGCTGCTGCTTGGGAGGGAGTGAGCTTGGATCATGAGGACCCTGAGCTGTGACTCAGTCTAGCGCTCCAAAGAGGAGCTTGTCAGTGAGAAGCATGTGGAGTGGGGGTGGGGAGGGGGGTTGGGGAGGGGGGGAGGCGGCGAGCTTGGCAGCACCGTCTGCCTTCCTTTTCTTCTGAGAGTCACTAACCAGGGTGGCAGGCGGCATGTCCCGAAGAAGCAGAGAGCACACGGCTGTCCCAGCCACCTCTGCTCAGGCCCTGGTGGGAGATGGGGTGGCCCCACAGTGGGAAAGAAGTGCCGCTCAGCCCCCTCCCTAGTAAGGCTCCACTGCTGCGGTGATTTCAGCAGAGGCCTAATTGCTACCCTGTGGAGCTTCAAAGCTAGGAGTTTGTCAAAGATTCTAGAAACAATAAAACCTGTAATGACTATCCAACCTAAGTGTTGTCTGGAATCTTTTCTTTTTAAATTCACTTTTGAAAAAGCCCAACATTCTTGGGTTTAAGCGACTTACTCCCTCTCCAAGGAAGCTTCCAGGCACTAAAATAATCTATACCACGAAGAACAGACAGATCTGTACAAGCAGTTGCTAACACTGATAAGTAGCAATAGTAGCTGACATGAGCTTGTGCACTGACTATGTGCTTGGTCAGCCCCGGCTCAATGCGTCCCCTAGAATTGTCTGGACTGAGCTTCATGAAATCCTCTGAGTGCTCTTACTTTCTCATTTTGCAAATGAAGAAATAATCTAGGAGTGTTACATAACTTTCAGGAACCAGCATGCTCACAAGGTGCACAGCCAAGGTTTAATCCTGGGCAAGCAGACACCCAGCTTGTGTGTGGCCTCCGGCGAATCTAGGGTGAAACGAACCCTCTAGCAAGATGACCTTGGAAACAGATACAAGCAAAACCTGTGCTTTCCAGTGCTCAACAAGCGCAGAGGCCTGGATGACACCAAACTTGAGGCTGCATCCAGGGTCCTCACCAGCTCTTTGCACTTTGAGGAGGCTGCAGTCCTCATTGATTAAGTAGTGTCTACTCCATCTGGGCTGGCTCTGCTTCCTCAGGGACTCGGTAAAAATCTACCTAGTCAAGTACCTTCTGAAGCTGAAGATCTGGCATTAGAGAGGCAAGGAGAGGCTGCATCTCAGAATTACCACCCCTTGGCTCAAAACTCATGACCTTCACTAATGTTCTTGTCCTTGCGTAATCCCCCTGGATTTGGAGCCCAAAGACACCTATTTCTAATACTCACAGACTCTGTGGTCCAGAATGTAGATGGCGTTCAGAGAATCTACTTGTTTCATGCTGTCTGGGAACATGCAGGTGGGGAGTGCCTCAATAGCTGGTGGCTACAGTTATTTAGAGGCATCTTAGCTCGCACGTCTGGCACTGGTGCTGGCTCTCAGCTAGGACTTCTCTTGGGGACCTCACATATCCATGGCCTTCCCATGTGGCCTGGGCTGCCTCACAGCATGGAGGTCTTAGGTAGTCAGTTTCTTTACCTGACAAGAGTGTCAGTTATTGTCTCACTGTTCTGAAGGCAAGAAATCTAAGCTCAAGCTGCCAGCAGGACTGGCACCATCTGTGCCAGGGCGTTCTGTTTCGTGTGTTGCATCTGTTTTCTTCCTGTGTCTTCTATGTCCAAATTTTAATTTTTATAAGGATATCAGTCATATTAGGGCCCATGCTAATAACCTTGTGTTAGCTTGATGACCTTTGTAAAGAGCTATGCACATGCCAAGGTACTAAGGGTTGGTTAGTACTCCAACGCAGGGATTTTGGACCATCGCACAACTCCACCCTAGCAACAACCCAAGGCTCCAGGTGTACTTGTCTCATGAAGAACAGGCACAAGTCACATGGTAGCATTGATCTGGGCTTCCATTTACTTAGTCGCAGGCAAGTTACTAAGAACAGGCTAGATTTAAAGACAGACTTCAGAGATCCTATTGTTGTTGGGGAAAGGTCAAAGGATTAGTAGATTTTTCTTCTAAGATGGGTATTATTACTATTCTTCTCTTATAGGCAAATCTCAGAGTAGTTAGGTGAATTTCCTAGAGCCCAGTCATTCATCAACAGCAGAGCCAGTGTTGGACCTCAGTGTGGATATGTCTTAAAACCTCCACAGAGACCTCATGCAAGTTACTTAGCCTCTTCCAGCCTTGCTTGCCTCATCCAGGCAGCTGCGATAATGGCATCTAACTTTAAGTGTTGAATGAAGCAAATTATATAAAATACCTGGCATGTTGCCAGCGCTCCATCAGTGGTGGTGTGCGAGTCGGCTTCCCATTACTATACCACACCGAAGACAACCAGCTTACAAAGAGGAAAGCTTTATCTGGACTCATGGTTTTGGAGGAATCAGTCTGCGGTTCAAGCCACCTACTGCTTGAAGGCCTGGGGTGAGGCAGCACATCACAGCGAGCATACACGGCAGAGCAGGCTGCTACCTCATGGTGGCAGAACAGGCAGGAGAGAAACAGGAGCAGACAGGGTCCTGGATGTCCTTTGAGTATACCCGCCACATGTGCAGGAGATTTTCAACCAGGCCTGACCCCTTAATGGCACTCAGTCTACTCACGCCACCTGCCGAGGCCTGAGCCTATAACGTACATGTCTAGACAATAGCAAATAGTCCCTCTCTTCTTCTGACTCCTCCTCTTCCTCTTCCTTCTCATCCTTATTATTGTCATTAACCTTTGCATGGGAGTATTGCTAAGAGGAGATTTGGTATGTAGAGAACAAGGAGCAGAGAGCACGTTCAGTTTCCTGGGCTTGAATCTCAGCTGTGGCTGTTTACACGAGCCAGGGCCTGCGGCACAAGTCGGATACATCTGGCATGATTCTGAGAACTTCCATCTTCAGTCACATCTGATCTCCACATTACCTGGCACGGAACAGAACTCATAGTTGAGTCTGTGAGCCACAGCTAGCTCACATCCAGGCAGCTGCGATAATGGCATCTAATTATCGCATGAGATATCTGTAGCACTTTATCCAGCTGTGATAGTATGCAACCCATATTAATGCCAAAGGCACAAAGCCATGGCCCATGGTCTCATACGTGTAAAAATTCCTCTTCATTTGCTTTCCCATTCAAACCTACTACTTTTCTTTAGCTACCGTTTCTCTTTGATTTAAAAAAAAATGTTGCTTCTATGAAAACCCACATGAATTCAATCAGCCCTTGATTTGAATTGTACAGTTTTCTCCTGGAGGTGACATCTTGGTTCCATACAGGACATACGGATCATTGCATCCTGGACGTAGTTGATGATGGTGGCAGAGAGAACAGATCTCATTCAGCTTTCCTCTTCCTAGGGATGTGGAATACTACATTTCCCAGCTTCCTCTGTAGATAGTTTAGGGTCATGATTAGTTCCCACCAAGAGGCTGTAGGGTAAGATAATGTGTGCCATTTCCTGGTTAAGGTAGCGAGAAGCCCTCTGCATAACCTTCCAATCCTCTCTTCTTCTACTAACTTTTCCATTCTAAAGGTCAAAACCACAATGAGTCACTACTTGGACAAAGATACTTAGAAGACCCTCCAGACATGTGATGGGTGAAACCATAACACGAGAGAAACAAGTTTTCACGTCCTAAGCTATTAAGTTCAGGGGGTTGCGTGTTATTACAGCAGCACCTGTCCTATCCTGACTATAACACGAGTTAACCTGTGTCACCTGCCAGTGAGATCCACAGTGATAGACGTTAACCAAATATCAACATTGCTCCCTGCTGGCATCTGCTTGTCCACATGACTTGTTTCCACGTTTCCACCTGCTCCCACATCACACAGCCTACCGAGCCACTGATAGCTGTGTCTTCTTGCCATGTGTGCATGGATCACCAGCAGGAGCCACCCACTTTCCAGTCTCTGTTTACCAGCACATCTGTTCCAGGGAAATGGGTACCTTGGCTCCTCTCCCAAATCTGCACGAATCTCTGTCCAGGCATCCCCACTCCGAGGTTGCCGCCCCTGTTTCTCAGTTGCTCCCCTACCAAGCAGTGTGCAGAGTTCTCCCACCTTTACATCTCTCCAGGCTCATCTGGGGTTCTTTATTTTCTCTTGGGCCTGTGCCATCTTGGCAAGACATGGAGAATCACAGGCTTCTCCTTGCCAGCTCCTCTCCCTCGCCTTGGCAGCCTAGATCTGGCTCACTCAGCTTGCGCTTATTTTCTCTTTTCCTGTCCTCTTCCAGTTCTACTACTGTATTTGGTAAACAAACTTGAGGCTCCCAACTATTATATAGATTTTTTCAGTTTTTCTTTTTAAAGGAAAAAAATCCAATGAAAACAATGGCACAAAATCTCAAAACAAGATTGCAGGAGAGAAACAGCGGTTAGTACACTACATATTGTTATCATCAAAGTATTTGCTCATATTACAAGATAGAAGCATGAAAAACCAATCAAACAGTATAGGCATAATCCCTTCCTTTCAATGAACTGATAACAATTAGTAGCATAACAATTTGGTATATATTTTTCCCGTTTCCCTTTTTTCTTTGAAACTCAATGAAGCCATGAAACCTTTCTCTCTCAAAAATCATGCTCTTGCACAGCAAAAACTTTTGCTTTGCAAGACCGTTTTCTCTCTTATAGGTTTAAAAAGTCAATTTTGAAATTCAATAGTCAAAAATTGGATGGCTTGTTCTCTGTATCCTCTCTTGCCCAGGAAAAGAAGGTGTTTGAAAAAATCTGGGTAATAAGGAAAGGTTGAGAAGGATGGACAGAGGACACTGAACGTTTCTCTCGGCATAGACTTCTGTGACATAATAAGAAACACACGCATCGTGCCAACCTATTTTACCACGTTTCCAACTCCCAACAGCCCTGACATGTAGAAATTACAGGAAGCTAGAGGGGGAAGTACGCACTGGATCAAGGACCAACGTGTGGTCTGTCTACTGCATGTTTGTCAACAAAAGTAGAAAAATCGGCCTTCATGGAAAGAAACCAAAGCCAACTGCATGGAGCCAGTGCAAGCTGGGGCAAGTTCCAAGTGTGTGGCAGTGTCTGACGAAACCTCATGAGTCCTCCAGGACAGAGCGTCTGTGGACAATCCCTGCCAAGTGGCTCAAAGAGAAGGAAAGACTCCAAAGGTAGAAACTGTTCTAGTTTGTGCTGGAACCCTAGGTTCTAGAACAGGATCCAGCCCACAGTAAGGGCTCCAGTGATATTTGTCAATTTAGTGAATAAAAGGGTCTTCTCTCAAGGACCTCATCATTTGGGTAAGAAAAGCAATTTTGCAGGGAGAGAGAGAGAGAGACAGAGAGAGAGAGAGAGAGACAGACAGAGAGAGAGGAGAGAGAGAGAGACAGAGATAGAGACAGAGACAGACACAGAGAAGAGAGGAGAGGAGAGAGAGAGAACTAGAGAGCATATGAAGTAATAAACCAATCAAAAGTAACACAGAAATATGGATTCAATGATGAAAAAAATAGTCTGTGTCTGAGGCACCTTGATGTCACAAGTGTGTTGGGACTGTGGCCCAAAGGGCACAAGGGTCTTTCTATATGGCATTAGAGAAATTGGGCAGCCCTTGGAGCTCAGTTTTGGTGAGTGGCTTGTATGAGAAGTTCCCTTAAGGGGAGACTCACCTTGTTGAAGACAAAAATTCCAAAGAAAATTACATTAAAGAGGGAGGCTGAAGGGTATGTATGTTCAAACCACCATATTCTGATGGCCATCCCAGAAAAGGTGCTGGAATTTTCCAGAAGGAAACCCTCATAGAATAAAATGCAGACCTTGACAGAGATGGGATGGGGCCCGTGAGAGGTAGAATTCCATAGTGGGGCAGGGAGAAGGCATTTTGGAGACTAAGCTTTCTTTTCTAGCAGAAAATAATGTCCCTTGTGTAGTATCCCTTCACCAAGCACAATTGACACCTCTATGAGATAGAAATATATAAAAGTGAAGGACAAGGAGTTGACATAGTCAAACAGAGCAACCGCCCCTTTCAGCCTGAGGGTTCATAGCCTAAGTACTTAGCGCCTGGAACATGTTGAGTATTAAGCACCTATTGGAACTGAAAGTGCACTGGTTTGGGGGGTTGGGTGGAGTACAGTAAGAAAACCAGTGAGATGTTGGAGGGTTGGGGACCAGACACTAGGTCATTCTGTAGCGTTGAACCCAGCCAAGGCCAGCTCATGGCTTATGTACCACCATCTTTCCAGGCAGCAGACCTGTGGCGGGTGGCAGATCTCACCATGAATCGCTGTGCTCCTTCCTGCAGAGGTCAGACTCTACTCAGTCCTCAGCTCTATTCTCCAAAGAGCTCCCCCAAGGGAATGGAATCAAATCAGCCTGCCTCCCTGGGCCTGAGCCATAAGCATCTAGGAGCTGGACACAGTCAAGAGACATGGTGGTATGTGCTCTGTTCTCCTTACAGCAGGTTTTGAAAAAGTTTGAATTAGCAAATGACATTTTTAAATTTGGAATTTCACACAAATATCCAGATTTCTTCTCTTGAAACACTGGTATGTCTGACGCTCTGAGCTCTCTTTTTGTCATGGTAACCATCAGTTGCCTGCAGCTGAGGGGTAGCTTCATGGTCTGAGACAGCCAATCATGGGCAAGAGTTGGCCAAGGACAGCCAGAGTTCTAGTCCCACCTCAGCCTCTCACCGTCATGTGACTTTGGACAGGTTCTGTCTCTTTCCCTGGCATTAGCTTTCTCATCTATAAGTGGGGGATATCATAGCACTTACCTCATGAGAGGACTGTGGATGTTCACTTAACTAGAATAGAAGCTCACACACAAGAATCATTAAAATATGTTGAGTCACCATCTGAAGTTTCCATAAACACCCAAGAGCCTATTTGAAGTGGTGTTAGAATTCCTGCCTCTTTGGAAAGGAAGTGGGAAGGAGGAGGGCACCCTGGGGTCCTTGTTGGGCTAGGGCTCTGTGGCCCACTCCAGACCTTAGAAGCAGACTTCTGTCAGTATTCACAACCCTCAGCCACACAAGTGCTGCAAGGGTATAGATTTGTCCTCACTGTTTCAAGAAGTTAAAAGGTGCACCTATTTAGGGCAGCAGCGCTGGCTGAAATGCACACTCAAAGTGATAGTAGAAGGGGATCAGGCTTCTGTAATGACACACTTGATGGGACGAAGATTTGTAAAAACAGACCAAAAGCAAAAATAAACAAGTGAAGCCCCCAGTACCAGTGAGTGAAACTTGGAAGGCACATGTGACTCATCTCTCACCCCCTCCTTGGCTACCGTGGTAGTTTTGCTGTCATCTGAGTAAAAAGGCTCATGTTCTTCATGCTGGACATGCTTCTGGCTTCACTGAAACACCCTACCGTGGGCTGCCCGTTGCCTGGGAACATCACATAGCTGGGGTGCAATACCTAGAGGCTTCCCACGCTCCTGAGAAGAATATTTCTGGGGACCCAGAGTGCTCAAGCTGGGCCTGATACCACAGCTGAGGCTATTGGTGGGGATATTTGTAGGGTGGGAACACAGATGAGGAGGGGGAGGGTGCCATGTTGAGCCAGGAGCCTGGATGGATGTAAGGGTTCTGAAAGAAAGAGGTGTACTAGAGAAAAGCAAGCCCCTCTTCACTGGGGAGACTGAGCCTAGCCTGTGCTTGACCACACGATTGCCATCTCTCCCTTGAAGAATATGCTCTGTAGAATCCAATGCTATTGCTCAGTCATGAGAGGAAGCTGGGACTCAAAAAGTGAGAGGCAGCAGTGAGGTTGACATACAAGGTAAGAGGTAGGGAAAGGGGTGAAGAGAAAGGTAAGGAAGGCCTGTGGAAGGTGAGGCACGATTTTAGCCTCACCGTTTCAAGGGTGGGAGGGATAAGGTGAGGAGACAGAAGTGCCACAGAGACTATGAGAGTTGTTGCATCTAAAATCTCCAGAGAAAATGTGAGGAAAGAGTAGAATTTGTTTCTGACTTAATTTCTGGTTGTTGAGGTGAGCTTCTATGAGTTTTATCCCACTCTAGGCCTGGACAACATGAACCTTTAGTGTCTACAAAACAACAGGGAGCTGGGGCAGAAGTGGGAGAGACACTCCAAAAAGAAGGAATAATCAGCCCTGCCTTCAAAACTCTTCAAAGAGATGGTAAAGGAGATAAATGTTGGGAAAATGGATGCCAATTCATCACCGTTGGCAGTGCCCTGTGTGCCAGCTCCCCTGATGGCAGCAAGTATGCAGTCCACGTCCCCAAGGGCTGGCTGTGGATGAACTGCTGAGGTCACCTGGGAGCTCACAGACCCCACCTTCATCCTGTATCCTCTATATTTGGTGAAAGGAGAGCTGTGTCTTGTTGGAGAGATGTGCCCTATCCAAACACTTTTCTAGAAGCAGGAGAGAGAAGCCCGTGGGTACAGAGGGTCATTGCAAGTAGTCTGAGCAGCCTGGAGGAGAGAGGCTCACTAGGGTGCTGGGCAAGGCTGCTGGCACTGACTGCTGCTTGTGCGTGTGGCACACAGCCCAGGGGAGAACAGTGTGCTATGAGGGCCTGCTGCTCCTGTGTGCGGGCCACACCCAGCACTGAGCCAAACAGCTCCAGAGCCAAGGAACGCTTGCTGGCCTTAGACACCACGGAGGACAGGAGGGGATCTCCTGGGCCAAGGTGCTCTTAATGGACACAAAACTCCCAGTTCAGACTCAGCTGCGCAGAAATGTAACCTTCTTTAACTTCCACCTCTGAACTCAACCTGTGGATGTGTCTTGTTTCTACTGAGTAGCAGGAGGAAAAAGAGAAACTTTGCAAATCCAGGCAGATGGGGTCACAATGAAGTGACAAATGTGTCCATTTGGGTGGCTCAGGGAAGTGTGGTGATGTCCAGGTTCCGCCTCGTGCAAAGGCTCCACACTTTGGTGGTTATACTGGCCGCTTTTGGCGGGCAGGAGGCAAGGCAAGCACCTTGGCACTTTGTCATTCCCTGACCTGCTAGGGACCCAACCAGTCCCCTCTCCAGTGACAGGAGCACGGAAGCCACTCATCTGAGCCTTAAACCTTGCACTCGCCTCTCTACATTCTTCCTCCAGTTCAGAAAATGGGGCCTATCACATTCCAGCGTGGCAGGCGGTTGTCCTCTGTCATGCACTGCTCTGTACACCAAAAAACAAAACTGTCTACTCCTGAGGTTCTGAGAGGCATTAAATTCATAGAGACAGAAAATGGAAAGTGACTGGGGATGGGAGTTAGTTTCTAAAGGGTACAGAGCTTTGGTTTGGGAAATGAAAAAGCTCTGAGACAGATGCCAGTGATGGCCACAAAGCAGCGTAAAGCCCCGGATTCTGCACTAAAAAGCAGTGGTGAAAATGGTATACCTCACGTGGCCTGCATTTCACCACTGTGAAACAAAAACAAAGCTCCACACAAAATTGCCTTGCTTGGGTTTTGATAGGAACTGAAGTTTTTAGAATGTAGGTTTGTCTCTCTGAAGTCCTTGACACAACAGAGAAACTGGTTCCTGGAATGGGTTTCAGTACCTCAACCTGGATTTTAAGAAACAAATGTTATTGTTTTCTCTTTTCTTTATTTGTTTGGTATGGGGTCTTGCTATGCAGCTCAGACTCATAGTGGTCCTTCCGTGTCAGCCTCCCTGGTGCTGGGATTACAGGTGTGCACCGCTAAGCCTGATTTCTGTGGCCCAGACAGCATGCCCAGTGTGGGCTGGCGTGGCATGTAGTACCAGAGATTGAACCCGGGTCCTTGAGCTTCTGGTCAGGAGCTTAGACAGCCACTATCTCCCCAGCCCTTGCTTTCTCTTTTCAGTTCAGCTATAATAATCTTAATCTTCCCGTCACTAAAATAAGAGATCACTGACTCCGAAGCATGAAAAAAGAAAATCTTTTTCACTACTTTTAGATTTCTTAACAGTGGTACTCGGTTCACAAACTTTTTGTGATTCTTCTCACATTTTTTGGTCACAAACCACATTAGACAAGAACCAAAGCAAATTTCCTCATAAGGTCAACCTGGAACCCGGCCACTGAATTGTGGAAAGAATTAAGATTATGAACCAAGGTACCACTGCATTTTCAATCATTATGCTTTAGAAGTGCCGCAGTTTGTCACTAGGTTAGAGATTCATCTGCCTGTAAGATTAGCATGCAGCAGGTCCTTGGTTTCAAGCATCCACGTTTGGCCCCTATGATCTGCTGGCGGCAACCCTAAACTTAAAAATGCAAAGAGAGATAAGGAGTCCAAAGAGAGGTGGGAGTGAACTACTTAATTATGCAAGGGTAGCGCGTCACTCTTCATTCTGTCCAGCACTGAAAGATGGCATTTCACAGTTCGCTAGTTTGTCTGCAGTATATCCGTTTCCTTCTGCTGCTTTAGCAAATGACCATAAATGGCTTAAAATAATATAAATTTGTTCTCTTAGGTTCTAGAGGTCAAAATTCTGAGATGGGTCTCACTGGGCTAAATGCCAGGTGTCAGAAGCACTCTATTCCCTCGGGAGGTTCTGGGGAGCATTCCCTCCTGCTCGTTCAGGTTTCTAGAGGCCACCCGAAGTCTCTGGCCTGGCTGCCACTCTGGCATCCGCCTTCGTCATCGCTCTCTTCTTCTGGGTTTAGCTTGTAGAGCTCTGGATATTCCAGCACAATCTCTGTGCCTACCAAGTCTTAACTTAATCACATGCACAGTGTCTCTTTGTCACCATGGCAACGTAGTCACATGGGGTGAGAGCCAGGGTGTCTTGGGGGGGTCGTTGCTGAGATTCCCACCTGTAACTTCCGGGACGTCTACTGTTTGTCTTCTGGCTGCCGTATTGCGAGGGATGTGTTTCTAATTAATGGTTAGAAGATTTCGGTTCTGTCTTGAGGTTTTGGCCATTTGACTATGATATGCCCAAGTGTGGCTTTCTTTTTTATCCTGGTTGGGGTTTGCTGGATTTTTAAATTAAGTAATTTGGTGGTGGTTTTTAAAATTGGTTTTGGACACTTTTTTTTTTTTTTTTCTTCTGTATTTAGAGTCTACAGGGTCTCACTATGTAGATCAGATTTGCAGTGATTCTCCTGTTTTAGGCCTCCCAAGCGCTGGGCTTAAGGGCATAGCACGCGCCACCACATGCAGACTCAGTCACTGTCTCAGAGCACTCCGGGGCGGGGCTGGCAATGCAGGCCGGGATTGAACCCCTAACCCCTGTGTCTGCCTAAGCAGGCACTTTAGTCCACTGAGCTATTTGGCCAGCCCTCAGCACCTCAAGTAAAACCTGCTTCTGGTCGTTCTTTCCCTTTCCTTGGGGTCCCTCATCACTAGGCATTTGATGGTTCCCATGTGTCTTCCACACTGTTTTGTTCTTCCCATTTGTCTAATCGTTTGCTATATCCAAGTGCTATTAAGTCCGTGGGAGAGCTCTACATTTCAGAGCTTGCATTTCCAGCAGCGAACATTTTCTTATTTCAATTAAATTTATTACTCCATTCTAGATATACACCGCGGTCGTGTTCGTCCTAAGGAATTTGTACCCATACATGACATATTTTGAGTGAAAGCTTCTCAATTGAATTTACCTTTCATAGTCCTTAAATGTTATCGCTGATGTCCTTGATCATTTTTTTTAGTCTATCTAAAAATTTTTCTAGGTCACATTTTCCTACCTCTTCTTGCACCTCAGAAGTTTTTTTAGTGTGTGATGGCTATTGCATACAAAAGAACTCCACAGGGTGTGGGAGTTCACCAGGGCTGCTGCCCAGGTAGCAGGGGAGGCTGGAGTACCTCGCTGCTGGAGCGACAGACCAAGGCTCAGTTAAACTCATTCCCAGTGGGGCTCTCCCAGACACTTTAATGACTACCCAGCCGGTCTCAGGCTCCTGAGCCTACGGTGGGATACCTGGTCTCATATTTTAGTTTTTCTAGATTTAATTGCACCCATGTTCTCCTAATGGATTTGGTTTTTCTCTGCTTGCTACAGCAACACTGAGTGATGCTGTGTCCAACAGTTCCTGGGAAGTGAAAGTCCTTCCCTTTACATTTCATAACTTCAACAGGAGGACGCATCTGTGGAGTAACCAGGTAACAACAGGTGGGGAGATGAGTCCTGGTTTCTCCAGGAAAGTATGGAACCTATATTATAGGGTTCTTCAGAGAGTTCAACAAACAGCATGCTCCCTTCCCTACCAAGTTCTGAAGAAGGTGAGCTGCAGTAAGACAGGTAGACTCCAATGTACCATCTCAAAAACCACAGATATTTATTGCTCACAGTTCTGGAGTTCAGAGTTCAAAATCAATGACAGCATGGTGAGGTTCTGGTGAGGGCCCTGTTTTGGATTATAGATGGCATTCTTCTCATTGCCTCCTCACACAGTGGAAGGAGGGGGAGATCACTCTGGGGTCTCTTTAATAAGGGTGCTAATCTTATTCATGAAGGCTTTCCCCCATGACCCAGCTATTTCTCTGGTGTCCACCTCCTGATACCATTGCCTTGGAGGTTAGGATCTCAACATATGAAAGGGACAAATATTGAGTCCATAACACAAAGCTGGGATAGAGATGATGTTCATCCTAATACTAGAACTCACTGGTAACCTAACACTAAGTCTATTCCAGAATTATCAAATTTAGGATGTAGGGTGGGCCCACCTGCCAAGGGGACTCAAGAAGGGAGCAGTCAAGCCCAGGAGCAGTCAAGCCCAGGAGCATTCCACAGACAGCCACACTGAGGGAGACTGGGAAGAGGTTGACTTGGTGCATCCAGCAGATGCAGCTGGCCAAAAGTGATCTCAGGGAGAAAAGGTCCCCAAGAGAGTAGGACAAAGAGGCAGGGAACAGAAAGCCGGGAGGATGATGCCAGTAAGGTAGCTCTGGAAGGACTGTGGAGGAGAGATTATGCAGCAAGATAGACAGAAAGGAAAGCAGCAGAGGACAGGAAACCAGGAAGGGGAGGAGAAGATAGAGGCTGAGAGGCTAAGAGCCAGCAGGCTGCCGAGGCGGTGAGCCTCAGCCAGGTCGAGAGAGCAACCCCAGGGCTGGGAAGCAGGTTCTACCTGTTCAGCCCTGATACCCCATGGCCAAGGTCCCTGGCATCTTTGGCAAACTTGGATCTAATGCAGTCCCCAGGCAGCCCTGGGCATCTTGTCACCATCTTCAAGGAAGAGGGTAAGGTCCTAGGCATGACTTTTGGCTCTGCAATCCTGCTTGTTTTGCAGCCTTCTCAGGTACTACTCCTCATTGTCCCCCTCCTGCCTCTGACTTCACTGCAGGACTCTCCTGTGACATTAATGCTCCAGCTCCTGTGAAGGTCAGGCTTCCCCAGAAAACCCGCCAAATGGGCTGAGGCTGGACCAGGCCACATTCTGAGCAATATTCAGAAAGCCAGGCACAAGCCTTGACCCTAAAGACAAATCTGGAAGAGGCAGAGGGGAAGGGGGTGGGAGGCCTCGGCCACAGCTTCCTTTTTACTTTGTGCCTGCCACAGCTTCAGCCACCAAGGGCCCCTCTGCCCACCAAGACAACCATGCCTTCACTCTGCTTGCGCAGCTTGCTGAATGCCGCTTTCCCTCAGGGGGCCGGCTCATCCTCAAGCCTGCAGGGATCTGTCATTGCTGCAGCACTGTCACACACCTCCCTGGTGCCAGAGACTCAGGCTTTACTCCCTGCTAGCCCAGGTGGGGACCCCACCGGAGGCCTCCAGCCTGTACCCAAGGTGCAAAGAGACAGGGAACTATGTTCTTTTTGTAAGCTTGACTGTGCAGACAACCAAAAGGCAGGGCAAATTATAATGACACGCTGTTTGCCACATCAGATTGCAGTTGGCCCCCTGTTCTACATCTATGGATTCAGCTCATGGAGGGCTGAAAATATTCGTGGGGAAAAAGGGTGTTTCTCTATAAACACATAGAGATTCTTAATTGGACCCTACGCAGCACAGGATAGCATCTATCTAACAGCCTTCTACATTGTGTGGGCACTACGAGTCACCTCAGGGCCATGTAAAGGATGCAGTGCGCTCCGTAGTTGCAGGCGAACACTACATTGTTTTATGTTGCACACCTGTGCATTCCGGTGCTCCTGGCCATCTTGGAAAATGATTCCCTGCAGATGTGGAGAACTAGCTTCCGGACTGAGCACGGTCACCTGGCCTCCTGGCAGGACCTGGGGACATAGCACTGCCAGCCCCTAAGTGTCCTACCCCACAGGTGACCTGCATCTTTCAGTTGAAAAACACACCCCCCCTTCTCCTCCGGGAGCCCCTTCTCTCCCACCAGGAGACTGCTGCGAGGTCCACCTGGAGG